>NQII01001152.1:506306-527994 GCA_002778355.1 Clitarchus hookeri
TCTTTCTCTCTTTCTCTCTTTCTCTCTTTCTCTCTTTCTCTCTTTCTCTCTTTCTCTCTTTCTCTCTCTCTCTTTCTCTCTTTCTCTCTCTCTCCAAAACATATTGCGAATAGTGTGTATGGGCACTGACAGTATGAACATTTTATATTTTATATCATTATAAATTATATTTTCAAAACAATTATTACAATGCCTTTTTTTTTTTTTACTTATTCTACATATTATTTAATTGTGCCTAACTAAATAGCTGCCTTTCATGTCGTCACAGCGATTATTACATGCTATTATTCAATGTTCCACCAAGCACATTCTCGCTGGGCACACATACCACCCAGCAATATAACAAAGTTTGAATGATAATTAATGTGCTGAAGCGGGCTTATTACAGAGAAAATACTCATTTTAAAACATTCACTTTATATTTGTAATTTGTAATATTGCCAATGTACGGTAGAAAAAAATTCCTCACTTCATATGACTAGTAGCTTTTCCTGCTCTGTATGTCTCGCGCAGCTCTGCCCCATACAAAACTTAAAATTGTATTGGATACAAGCAGAAAAACCTAGCCGTGCCCTTAACGTGGGAAACAATCCCTCGCGCGCAGGTGGAAGCTTCCTCTCGCTCGTGCTGCAAGTCTGGCAGATGCTAGCCACCCCCTAGGCCGACAAATGTTCCCACGTTTCCTCACTTGTCTTGCGGGTCAAATTCTACTTAATGGAGTGCTTTTTATCTTTGCGGCAATATTCCTTTATGCATGTGCATGTATGTATACATTTTGCCAAAAATTTCTGGCATTGTTGTGTTGCGATGTAACCATATTGTGATAAAGATCAGCAAGTGTGTGTTCAATAAATAGATGGTAGTAGAATTGTCCCGTATTGCCAAGTACTAATCACCCCACACAACATAACCGAGTATGCTCAATTGTAAACTCTTAATGGAAAAATTAATTATTATGGCTGCTGTCCACTATGTTTCTCTGCGATATACTGTGCTGCTGTACACCTTATCGCAATGAATATTACTTGAGTCAACATGCCGTAATTGCAGCATACCTCTCATTTGTCAGTTCGCCGTCTCTTACATTAGTCCTCCGTATCGATCCGACAAAACTTCATATTCAGCTTTGGTGCAGGAATAGCGCATTGCCCTCTAGTTCGGTGCTCCAGGTATGTTGTGTGGGCCTACCAATACTCTACACACGTTTATTGTAGTTCAATATCATTTACATTAAACATGTTTCACATTACATTTATATACTGTTAATGCTTATATATTTCCTTACTTATAATTTTTAAAACAAAATCCTCCCCCGTGGCAGGTGGCTGGGAGCAAGTGGAGGAGCAGAGGTGTGTGTCCCTCTCGCTGCTAGGACCACATGTGCAGCCTGAAATGGCCGGCCGTTCTCGTCATAGTTTTAACTTGTTCATTAAATGACTGAATCTTATAATGAATACACTTAATGTAATCTGCAAAGCGATGTGATATTCCGAACAGGTAATGAGATGACAATAGAAATGTCAAACAACAAGCACTTGATGTGAACATTATCCATTAAGGTGCCTGCCATACAAAAACATACCTTAGACTATGTAGGGTCATCACAAACAATAGTGAGCTTGTTTTTCAATATTGGTTTGTTCTAAAGCCATATTTTTTTTTGGAACATACAAACTAACATAATTTTGTATTATAAGAATAATTTTTAAATCCATAAAGAGACACGCCATAATTGCATATGAAGTAAGAAACATTAAAAATGGTTTATATCTGGCCACCGTGATAAGTGTAGTGCTGCCAGGGTCATTTTTGGGCTCGCCAACAATGTGGATAAAATATATAACTAATCAGTCAACAGAAAGAAACTATTGTTCTGCTTATTCNTTTTGGGCTCGCCAACAATGTGGATAAAATATATAACTAATCAGTCAACAGAAAGAAACTATTGTTCTGCTTATTCATCTCCTACTGTAAATGGAATGGGGAAATCTAATGGTAGAGACTGCCACAAGGAGACTTTGGAAAAATTGTACTTGGCCCAGTCCCCTAGTGGTTGGCACCTAGACAGACGTGTTGAGCAAAGCTGGCCAGCACTGATTTGCAATAGCATCCAGATGTGAACCTCTATTAAACATTCGGCTTTTCTCTAGTATCTGTAGGTTTCTTCGAATACCTTGGAAAATTTTAGTCTTGATCATTGTTGCACAAACACACACATATATGTATATTGCCATTGAATATTTAAACGGTGGTGGTATAAAGGGTGCAAGTCACAAGTTGCAAATTTTCAGAAGAGCAAGTTTAAATGTTATTATGTGATCCATAATCAGTACGACGAGAGATAATACTGAAACGGTTTTCCTGATTTGCCTGTCATATCTGTAATGAGGCAGCTCTTAAAGTTTTCAGCTTTCTCACTTGTCTGCATGCTGTTAATTTTATATGACTTGGTACTGACTTATGTTCTTTTCAGTTTCACATAAAATTATGATGTATGACATTTGCCATGAGGGGCACTGGATAGGATTCACATAAGTATTCAAAGATTTTACTTTTCTAATTCCATGTATGTTTATTATGAAGCCCAACTTGCAATAGTGAACATTGTTAATAATGTTATCCATTATTGTTGGTCAGAAGCAGTGGGGTTACAATATACACTGCATGACATTCTGTCAAAAATTAAAAATAAATAGTTTCTATAATAGCATCTTGGAAAAACTGTGAAGCATGAAATATAAANGACATTCTGTCAAAAATTAAAAATAAATAGTTTCTATAATAGCATCTTGGAAAAACTGTGAAGCATGAAATATAAAATCTTTTGGGAATACGCCATTGCAAAGCTTTGTCGCCAAGAAACACACACAGGATAGCATTTAAAAAATTCATAAAAATAAGCAATGACAAGCTGTTGTCAGTAGATATATAAAACATTAAAATAAATTCACAAAATGCTCTGTATAGAGTTCTACCAAATTAAACAAAACAAACAAATGAGTAACAAACACAATATGATACATAAAAGTACAGACAAATACTTTATAGACAACCCAACAGACAAAAAACACACACTCATACCAACACACACACATGCATTGAGTTGAAATACAACACACAGAGTTGAAACAAATGTGCAAACTCAAAACCTGAAGACTANATACAAACACACACACATGCATTGAGTTGAAATACAACACACAGAGTTGAAACAAATGTGCAAACTCAAAACCTGAAGACTACAGAAGTCATGAAAAATAAATGGAACAATGCTGAGTAGATTAATAAAGTATTTTTCTCAGCTGAAATGGGAACAGTGTCTGTGTATCTTATGAGGTTTGTAATACATTGTTTAGCCATAAACAAATTGTACAGAATACACTAAGGCTCGTGAAAAGTGCAACACTAAAGATACATGTTATTGAAATTAAATTTATACCACAGATTAGGTACATGACAATACACAATTGATTAGTATTTAAGAACTGTAGATTATCTCTGTCCTTGAGAATTCAGCATGGTTTGAAGTCTCCATGTACTGCAATCAGTGCCCCTAAACATCATGGCGTGGAATCAATGAAAATCTGGATATATTTGTGGGGAATCTCTCTCCACGCAGTTTGTATAAGTGTCCACAAAGCATCAACAGTGGTTGCTGGAGGACCACGATGAAAGCCGCCGACCAACCATACCCCAGACATGATAGATGGGTGATGTGTCAGGAAAACGTGCAGGCCAGTCAAGCAGGGGTACCTGTAGTTCATTGAAAAGAGCTTGCACATTCCTAGCCACATGTGGCCGGGCATTTTCCTGCTGAAATAGGCAGTACCTCGGGCTCTAAAACATCTCTGAGGTAGTGGTTGCTGTTCAGATTGTCCTCAATACGTAGGAGTCGATCACATGTTGTATCCAATGTCACCCCAAACCATCACACTTGGCGTTTGTCCGCTATGCCACTCCATTATAAAGGCTGCCAGATTGCGGTCACCACGGTAGCATCTAACACGTATGCCGCCATCACTGTAGGACAGGTTGAAGCGGTACTCATCGGAAAACACTTTATTTTGCCACTGCGACTGCATTCACCTGCCCATTGCAATCTGAGGCGTTTGTAGTTTCTGGAAAATGGAAGCTGATACAATAGCATGCATGCCACCGGTCTAGCCTATAGCAGACTGCGTCGAACCATCGGTGCAGACAGGTCCATACCCGTTGCAGTGATCCAGTGTCAAGCCAACACTGGACGAGGCTATATGGTCCATTACGGCCATGTGGACAAGATGGCGGTCATCCCATGCTGTGGTCGCATTGCGTGGTCCAGTACCCGCTTGTATCACTGGTGCCACACATGCATCACTGTCGTAGCAGCATGCCCTGTATGAGCCAGTGTGTCACTATGACAAACCCATTTCCTGGAGACCAATCATTCTGCCCCATTCAAACTCTCTCACATGCTGATATGGCGCCCTTTGACGTCGACGAGGCATACTGGTATTTACTTTCACTTTGTTTGACAGCTCTTCACTGACTGAGCTTGGCGTAACATGGATCTTTCCGGTCGCACAAGAGGGCACTGCTGGGCCTATGTGTACACAATCTCTGTAATCTTAATCACTTATTGCTGGTACACTGTTCTACACATCGTCTGAGTTTGGATTCATTCGCATCATTATTTCTGGGTGTTACAATTCCCACAAACAATAGTGTATAAAACAATACATTAAGACACACATTAAATATTACAATTGATGTAAACATGGCTTTTGAAGAGTTTATAAAATGACATGATGCTTAAACCATATTATCCACTGGTATTAACAAGGGCATACTAAAGCATATGCCCATTTGATAACCTCAATAAGACTTTTAAGGTACTAAAATACACAAGTAGACATGAGATTGGAGTTGTGCGAGAAGCTCTTTTTTTTTAGTTAGAGACAAACTCTTAGATAAGAAATATTTTTGAGAATTGAGACGAGACTGAGAATTCTGTTAAATTCAAATTCATGACAATGGTTGTTAAAATCAGGATNGACACATTAAATATTACAATTGATGTAAACATGGCTTTTGAAGAGTTTATAAAATGACATGATGCTTAAACCATATTATCCACTGGTATTAACAAGGGCATACTAAAGCATATGCCCATTTGATAACCTCAATAAGACTTTTAAGGTATTAAAATACACAAGTAGACATGAGATTGGAGTTGTGCGAGAAGCTCTTTTTTTTTAGTTAGAGACAAACTCTTAGATAAGAAATATTTTTGAGAATTGAGACGAGACTGAGAATTCTGTTAAATTCAAATTCATGACAATGGTTGTTANGACATTCTGTCAAAAATTAAAAATAAATAGTTTCTATAATAGCATCTTGGAAAAACTGTGAAGCATGAAATATAACATTTTTTGGGAATACGCCATTGCAAAGCTTTGTCGCCAAGAAACACACACAGGATAGCATTTAAAAAATTCATAAAAATAAGCAATGACAAGCTGTTGTCAGTAGATATATAAAACTTTAAAATAAATTCACAAAATGCTCTGTATAGGGTTCTACCAAATTAAACAAAACAAACAAATGAGTAACAAACACAATATGATACATAAAAGTACAGACAAATACTTTATAGACAACCCAACAGACAAAAAACACACACTCATACCAACACACACACATGCATTGAGTTGAAATACAACACACAGAGTTGAAACAAATGTGCAAACTCAAAACCTGAAGACTACAGAAGTCATGAAAAATAAATGGAACAATGCTGAGTAGATTAATAAAGTATTTTTCTCAGCTGAAATGGGAACAGTGTCTGTGTATCTTATGAGGTTTGTAATACATTGTTTAGCCATAAACAAATTGTACAGAATACACTAAGGCTCGTGAAAAGTGCAACACTAAAGATACATGTTATTGAAATTAAATTTATACCACAGATTAGGTACATGACAATACACAATTGATTAGTATTTAAGAACTGTAGATTATCTCTGTCCTTGAGAATTCAGCATGGTTTGAAGTCTCCATGTACTGCAATCAGTGCCCCTAAACATCATGGCGTGGAATCAATGAAAATCTGGATATATTCGTGGGGAATCTCTCTCCACGCAGTTTGTATAAGTGTCCACAAAGCATCAACAGTGGTTGCTGGAGGACCACGATGAAAGCCGCCGACCAACCATACCCCAGACATGATAGATGGGTGATGTGTCAGGAGAACGTGCAGGCCAGTCAAGCAGGGGTACCTGTAGTTCATTGAAAAGAGCTTGCACATTCCTAGCCACATGTGGCCGGGCATTTTCCTGCTGAAATATGGCATGTGGAGTCACCTGAAGGTGGGGCAGTACCTCGGGCTCTAAAACATCTCTGAGGTAGTGGTTGCTGTTGAGATTGTCCTCAATACGTAGGAGTCTATCACATGTTGTATCCAATGTCACCCCAAACCATCACACTTGGCGTTTGTCCGCTATACCACTCCATTGTAAGGGCTGCCAGATTGCGGTCACCACGGTAGCATCTAACACGTATGCCGCCATCACTGTAGGACAGGTTGAAGCGGTACTCATCGGAAAACACTTTATTTTGCCACTGCGACTGCATTCACCTGCCCATTGCAATCCGAGGCGTTTGTAGTTTCTGGAAAATGGAAGCTGATACAATGGCATGCATGCCACCGGTCTAGCCTATAGCAGACTGCGTCGAACCATCGGTGCAGACAGGTCCATACCCGTTGCAGTGATCCAGTGTCAGGCCAACACTGGACGAGGCTATATGGTCCATTACGGCCATGTGGACAAGATGGCGGTCATCCCATGCTGTGGTCGCANGCCAACACTGGACGAGGCTATATGGTCCATTACGGCCATGTGGACAAGATGGCGGTCATCCCATGCTGTGGTCGCATTGCGTGGTCCAGTACCCGCTTGTATCACTGGTGCCACACATGCATCACTGTCGTAGCAGCATGCCCTGTATGAGCCAGTGTGTCACTATGACAAACCCATTTCCTGGAGACCAATCATTCTGCCCCATTCAAACTCTCTCACATGCTGATATGGCGCCCTTTGACGTCGACGAGGCATACTGGTATTTACTTTCACTTTGTTTGACAGCTCTTCACTGACTGAGCTTGGCGTAACATGGATCTTTCCGGTCGNATACTGGTATTTACTTTCACTTTGTTTGACAGCTCTTCACTGACTGAGCTTGGCGTAACATGGATCTTTCCGGTCACACAAGAGGGCACTGCTGGGCCTACGTGTACACAATCTCTGTAATCTTAATCACTTATTGCTGGTACACTGTTCTACACATCGTCTGAGTTTGGATTCATTCGCATCATTATTTCTGGGTGTTACAATTCCCACAAACAATAGTGTATAAAACAATACATTAAGACACACATTAAATATTACAATTGATGTAAACATGGCTTTTGAAGAGTTTATAAAATGACATGATGCTTAAACCATATTATCCACTGGTATTAACAAGGGCATACTAAAGCATATGCCCATTTGATAACCTCAATAAGACTTTTAAGGTACTAAAATACACAAGTAGACATGAGATTGGAGTTGTGCGAGAAGCTCTTTTTTTTTAGTTAGAGACAAACTCTAGATAAGAAATATTTTTGAGAATTGAGACGAGACTGAGAATTCTGTTAAATTCAAATTCATGACAATGGTTGTTAAAATCAGGATTTATCCTGATTCACTAGGTTATATTTGTCTGTAACTTGGTCCTTATTAATAAAATCTGTATCTAATGAAAGGGTAAATTCATTCAATACACCACAGAACTGTCTTTGTCACTTAATGAAATTCAATTAAAATTATATAAGTTATTTACATAATCCAAAAATTTGTAAATTTTTGATTTGGCAGATGCACCCAAAAAGTAGAAATTAGTGATGTGGAAAAAAAACCATTTTTAAACTGTCAATTTTTCCACAAAAGAACATGAATGAGAAATATAAATTTGTAAGGGGAAAAAAATAGTATTGTACAACTTTGACCTTTCGATTCCTAAAATGGCTATTTAAAATTCAAGTTGTATACATTTTCAGTCAACAAATTTTAATGTCTAATAGTCACTGTTTTTCCAGCACTTTCTACTTGTGTAGCTGGTATTGCCAAATACGTTCTTGCGACTTTAGCCAGACCTGGAAAACTTAGCTTGTTATTTGGCCACCAGATAAAGGGGGTCACTTTTCCTGGGAATCACTTTTCACTGAAGTCCTAAAGTCTGGAAGAAGAAATGAAGATTTATTTAACTGATGAACAATCTTCTTAAGATTTTCAAAACTTTACCACAGTGAGAAAGTTTCTTAAGCGTCATTCGCCTGTTCTAGTTCTGGTTCAGGAGGATACTTTTTCAGGTTTGTGTATATTTGAAATAATGTATTTGGTGCACAAAAGTATTTAGTGGTCTGGTAAGAGCACAGTCTTAAAACTTAGGTCGAGCACCATTGAAAGCAATTCTTTTACAGAAAAATGAGGAAAATCTTGATTAATACTTTTTTGCAAAGATTTAGCAAATGCTGTATGTTACATTGGTCTTTTTGGATATAACTGGAAAGCATCACTTTAATTCCACGTAGCAATGGAACTTGAGTAGCATAACTCCTTTATGGCTTCATGTATTTACTACAAAACTTGAACAATACTAGCAGAAAGTTTCCAATTGCTAGATGTGAAGGTATCCACTGCCATGGACACTCCTAAATCAGCAAATATGAGCATCTGCTGCTCAACAAGACAAGACAGCAGGAGAGTATTCACTATTCCACCTTGTTGGCATCATTGGTAGTAACTCGTGAGCAGGTTTGTTAATTGTAGCTGCAGTGTACACAACCTCTTATGAGGAACATTGCTGTGCTGAAAATGGCCAACAATAGCTCGTCCTTTTACCAACAGTGCAGTAATATCATGTTCACTTTTTGCATCATTCAGTGCCAACTGAAGTGTGTCTGCAAAACACTGAACATGAAGCTATAATACTTTTTAATTTAAGCTTTAAGGTTTTTTGCATTGTCTGTAATGAAGATTGGAACTTGCCCTGTTGGCAAATTCCATTCCTCAGTCGCCCCGACAAGCTTCTCGTGTACTGCATCTGCTGTATGTGGCCCTGGAAAATGATAATTATCAAGAATGTGGCATTTCAATTTGAATTCTTCTGACAGGTAATGGACTGTAAGTGATATGTAGTTTTCATGTCTTCTAGATGACCATATATCAGTTGTGAAAGAAAGAAACTTTAGACCATTGATTGCAGCTGTATCTTTCTTGTTTGTAAGATTCTGGTGAAAAATATGGTTCGGGAAGGAATTTCGTAGCCAGGCTCTAATTCATTAATAAGTCCTCTGAAGCCGTGGTTATCAACTATGCTGTACGGCTGAAAATCGCAAGCCATGATGAGAAATTNGCAATCCATCAAAATAGCAATTTGTTTGTCACTTATGCAAAGCTTTAATTTTTTTTTGCAGCATGCTCCAATATCGTCAGTTGTCAACCAGAAGTTTCTGGCTTCCTTTTATTTTCTTTGGCAATTAATCTGCGGTATTCCTTTTCAGCAGTTGGATGTTGTCTTAAGTGATGCAAAAGACCACTTGTAGATGTTCGTACATGCATTACATTCACCTCCTTTCTTCTTTGAATGAAAGTTCTATATTGTGGCCATTTTTTGTTCTTTATTGTCAGAAATACTTTCTTCCATCGCAAACAAAAGACTTCAGTACCGTTACTATTTTTGTTTACCACTCTAATGCAGTGCAAAATGCACCTGGCCTTAGGAACCGAACCTGTAGAGCTAGTTATATACTGAANCGTCTTAGAACGAGGATATCGCAATACACAGAAGGTGCCGCACTCACGGCACCGGACCAAAGAGGACCGCAGATGGCAACAGCTATGGAAGAATTGTTTTTGTTTACAAAAGGAAAAAGTATGCTGAAAGCAGATCTCTCCACTACATTAGTTTCAACTTAGTTAAAGGTTAATTTTGTAATTGCCAAGTGTTACTTCATGTTTATATTATGTATGGAATGTGTTCATATGTCCATGTAAACATTACCGCTGCAGATGCGAGTGTGTATTTTTTATGCACATATGCACACAATTTTTCTTCAATTCAGTGTAATTACCACTGTGCAATTCATGATTTAAGTTTAGGTTGTGATCAAAGTACAGTAGTTTATATTCACATTTTACATTTTTTTTTGTGAACATAAATACAATTTTGCTTCAAATTGCGATTGCTTCTACGTTGTGAAATTTTGCTAGGTTTCTGGCAAGCAGACTAGTAACTTTTCTGTGGCAATTTTATTCTTAGACTTATTACTCATCGAACAGTTCACAATAACATAAAAATTTACAAGACGACGATGCAACGAAGTTGAGGCAGCCAGTTTTTTCCCACCTTACTCCCTCGCCCCAAGAGATGTGTGTCAGTGTTTCTAAAACATCTCCCCTCCATGGTGACACAGTCCTTTTTAGACCAGTGGCCATGGCAAGCCGCTTTCCCAGGCTGGCCGCTCCACCACCTTTCTGTTTAGCAGATAGTCAAGGCTATTCCTGCTGCCCAATTAGGACCTCGTATGACAAGATCACCTGAAAACAATAACTCCAATAAAAAAAGTCTGGAACAATCTCGAACCTACCAGCCCCATACTGAATATAAAACAACAACAAAAAACACCACTTCATCCTTATATCGTAGATGGTACACAATAAATAAAAAAGAAAAGCAAATAAAAACATAAACAAATTAAATACAGAAATGACAAACTACAAACTATAAAACCTCCCTTGAATTAAATTACAGCCAAGCCTGATAAGTAGCTTTAAGACGTTGGTAATCGTGACTGACTTTAATAACATGCTCCACAGAATGCTATCAAACCATAACCTGTTTGTTGAAACTTTTAGATTGAGTAAAATTCTTATAAATTTGAAGATGAAAAATTTCTCTCTCTCATCCCAAGAAATTCCTTGTCTTGAATCATTCTCGATATTGTGATTACTTGCACATGACTATTTGAGACCTTATACCAATCAATATTAAAAAAATATTTACCATACGACAGTCATACCAACTACCAGGATTAATACAGAAGAGGTTAGATGTATGCTTTTTATACACTGTAAGGAAGTACATTTTTTTTTTTAATAAATTATCATCTTAATTCAAAACTTCCCCCTTTTTACTTATGCCCTTTATACTGTTTTCCATATACTATTTTGTACACTATCACATCCCATGGTCATGGTTTTGTTTTGATTTAATATCTTTATTATTTTTTATTGAGCAGTTGAATCTATGTAGCACACATCTTACATGCATAAGGTTAGGACATAGTTGGTACCTCAACACCTAGTTAGCTAGAGGCTGTTGCAGGAGTTCTTGCTGTGTGCCCAAACCCCAAATATTAACCAAGGAGCAAGATAAAAATAGTTTTTAGTGCATATGGGAAATCTTCCAAGGTTAATGATTAAAATTAGCAGTACATAAGCATTTTTTCAGTATTTTTGCAAGGTATTTTGAAATATGTGTAAATTAAAAATCTTCTACTCATTGATGCAGCAGACAAGGGACATGCCCTCGCATGGTGGTTTTTGGCTTGCAGCAGGGAAACTGTAAGTTTCCTGACTTGTGTTCCTATGCAAAATATTCTCTACTCAAACCNATCCCATGGTCATGGTTTTGTTTTGATTTAATATCTTTATTATTTTTTATTGAGCAGTTGAATCTATGTAGCACATATCTTACATGCATAAGGTCAGGACATAGTTGGTACCTCAACACCTAGTTAGCTAGAGGCTGTTGCAAGAGTTCTTGCTGTGTGCCCAAACCCCAAATATTAACCAAGGAGCAAGATAAAAATAGTTTATAGTGCATATGGGAAATCTTCCAAGGTTAATGATTAAAATTAGCAGTATATAAGCATTTTTTCAGTATTTTTGCAAGGTATTTTGAAATATGTGTAAATTTAAAATCTTCTACTCATTGATGCAGCAGTCAAGGGACATGCCCTCGCATGATGGTTTTTGGCTTGCAGCAGGGAAACTGTAAGTTTCCTGACTTGTGTTCCTATGCAAAATATTCTCTACTCAAACCCCCTACCCTACGAAAGGTGTTNCCTACAAGCCCTATAAGTGTGCAGAAGGAATTTAGATACCCTTTGTATATTGTTTCTTTCCAACAGCTGTTTATTGTAAAATTAAGGTTTTGAAACATTATATGCTTGATAAATGAATTAATTACATAAACAAGGATTATTACGTACTGAAAAACCTATGAAAGGTGTTTACTTAATTGAACATTACATTTAAAACACCCTTGTTACTTTAAGCTATCATATTCATTAATATTTACAATAGTAACAATTAGGAGATATACCCAGGAGTATTTATGATAAAAAATTGTGAGTGGAAAATTTTAATACTATACAGATGCCCTTGAAATTTGTAGATATTTTAGTGGTTGCAAGGGGGTGGTGTAACACAATTGCTCAAAGCAATTTGAAATCTAAACTGCAAGTTTTATAACAACTGTTCAGAGTGATGACTATTGACTACCTGGTTGCACAGCTCATGGGCTGCACCATGGTCGGTTGTACTCAAAGTAGCATACCAGCTACTGCAATCCTTGTTCCGAGCGTTGCCTTGGTATTCACCGGAGTGTCGTAGAAGAGTGCATTTGTGTCCCCCCCACAATAAACAGTCCAACGGGGAAATATCTGGGGACCTCGGTGGCGATGCGATGGGCCCACCAAGCACAATCCACCAATCTGGAAACCTCTCCTTCAAGAAAGACTTGATGGCACGTGTGTAGTAGAGAGGAGCGCCATCATGCTGAAACTACGTCCTACACCTGTACCGCTTTACCCTCCAGCTTCTTCCATCGGTCAGGCAAGATACACTCTCTAGAAAAGATAGCATTATGTGTAAAGAGTACTTCCAACCCAAACAGATGAAGCAAGAAAGGTAATACGAACGTGGATTCACGATTTCATCAAGCACGTACAACAGTCTTGAAACACGGAGCGCAAGCAACAGTTCCTTCCTCACAAAAATATAAACAATATTAATCATTCAAATTATTGTAGTAATTTGAAGTAACGTGAGTTTATGCACATAAACTTCAAAAGAAATAAAATTTCAAAGTCTATACAGTTTTATAGCTGCCAGTCTCCTGCTTTAGGTGGGAGACTCCAGATCAGATTTTTTGTTTATTCTCCTGTCCTCCTGTTTAGTAACCTATTCTCTTTTTTTTTCTGATATCCTGTTTTCTGTTTGTAGGAAACAAATGACAACATCCTTGAAAAAAATTTGTAACTGTGTTCATGACTTAGGTACGGTAGCCAAAATTGTACAACTCTGTATTTTACTTCCAATTGTGTTATCAAACATTGCAACCACAACTGCCAAATCACGAAATGTAAACAAACTAGTGATTAGTGATAAATGCTGGTAAACAGTTAATATTTTTTTTGCAATATGGGTATATTTTTACATATATTTATTTTGTAGTTGATAATTTTAATGTAGATTATCAATTGAAATTTTTGCAAAAAATATTCTATCTAAAAAATGCTGGTTGTAGTGGTGTTAAAACATGCACTGTCATTTTTGCTCACTCAATAACTACTTCATTGCAAACAAGTTTCTTTTGGATGCAATCATGCTATCATGGCTATCGGAAGACGGACTACTTATACTAAACAGGAAAAACACAACACTTGTATAACATCCTGCTATCAAAAACTTTCCATCTCTGTTGCCAACATTATGGCATGCAAATACAAATTTACCTCTCAACACCACCCCTTAAATTTGTATCTCTCCCAGTAGAGCAAAGAGGAATTGCTGAATCGAGGGTTCACTTAACCTAGGACCTTTACTGCTCACAACCCCAAATGCTCTTGCACAAAATTCATGTTCAACTCTACTATTTTCACAAAACACATCAAACGACCCTACTGTACTACCAGGTTCAATCTCTGATATGTTGCCTTAACAATAACTTTTGCACAGTGAAAGACATGGCCATATACTCAGCTTCACATGTTGACAAGCCAACAGTCTTTTCTCTCTTACTGTGCCGTGAGATTAAACCACCATTCAGCTTGAAACCTGACCCAGTGACAGAATGTCTTTGATTCACTTTGTTTCCCCAATACGCGTCACTATGAGGCCCTTTTATATACCTAAAATCTCTTTCACACATACCCAATATACCTTCTTGTAGGAACGGTTGTACCTGCTTAGTAGGTTCGCTGCGCAATAGATGTCTGGTCTGGACACTTGCGATAGGTATAGAAATACTAGTAGAGAGGGTTGGGATATCTTATTTCCTCTGTGATGGTTGGAGCTGGCTTAACCAGAGTGGTGTGGGAAACACCACTCTGGTGGGCGGAAAGGTGCAATGGGGCCTGTACCCCTGAATCTCTGGCATTGTGTGCAGGACTGTGACCATGAAAAGCAAGAGCTNCAATTAACTAGCTTATTTATGAAGTAGTAATGTTGCCTTCTCTCTCACTAATTATATTCCATCCGAAAGATTTTTCATAAGCTGCCCTCGTACAGTACCTTTACACTGTCAGCTGAAACTTTTTTTTTCCAAAATCCACCTTTCCAAACAAAGGTTTTAGTGAAGGGTTTATATCTGCGTATTCAAAAAATTACTGTTTCAATGTATTCCACTTCAAATGATCAATACACCAGTTCAACTAGCTTGAAAATGTTGTGGATCTGATGGATATGCATCAGAACATCAACCGATTAATTTTCGAATGCTTGCACTTAATAATAAAAGTAAGGGCACCCTCTACCCGTAATTTTCAGGCATTCAAAAATATACAAAGTTAATTTTATTAAGTTTTCACAAATGGGAGGTGGAAACTGTGTCATCTGTGTATATTATTTGCATCGGATTATCAAAAATTGCTGCAACCTGTGTACACCTGCGTTTGAACCTAATAATTATTACTGTACTTAACACCAAAATTCTAAAGACACCCTGCATTTACACACACAATTTTAAATCACTCAGACATAATGTTTTACCTTTCAGTATATATCCCAGTAATAAGTTTCACACAATATTTACGAATGAACCAAAATTTTGTTGTTTATATCACACAGGAAACAGACATTAGATTCAAAACTTGAATTTAAAATATTTATTTTGAGATACTGTGAAACTTCACTTTTATACAGTTTATACTGCACACAAACTCTACTTTTTGAAACGCAGAATACCGAAACAGGATGATAAATATTCACACCAAAATTAAAATGTAAATACAATATGTTCAAAATGCAAATAACACGGAACTGCTTCCAAATGACTAATTGCATTATTATCTAATTTCCCAGCACTTCAAAAAATTTTTCACCACAAATATTATTCTATTCCCTTTTTTTATTTTAAAAAAATCTTCATGTTTATATGGCAGCTATAATTTTACACTGATATATAGATTAAAAATATTGGTGGTTATTTGATATATTGATGCTTTGGCTATCTATTCCATCCCTAAAACAAACGTTGGACATTGCAATTGTTAAATGTGCAGGAATTCTTGTATATGCAAGAGTATTTATGATCTGTGTATGATGGAACACTGCATCTCGTGCGCTTCTGTAAAGGGTGTTTTGCAACAGATAATAAGGAATGACTAAAAGCATAGAGTGTGTTCGTAAGCAACGCTTCTTGTTTGACTGTGTCATTCCACCCCTCCACTACAACAGAAAATTACATAAACCATAAATAGAACTAAAGGAAATTTCAAATTTGTTTAAAGACACATTTAGTGAAAATAAGGTTTTTAGTTTGCGGTATAAGAATTTTTTTTGCCCGGTTTGATAATTAAACACTAATATCTTGGCAACGCTGAGTCATGATGAAAGACTAAAGATGAGGTAGACTGATCTCGCTGACCGCACACAACCAATCTCTCTGTCCCAACGTTGAAAAGCTTTTCTGCCAATACGACTAGCAAAAACTTCATGAAACACTGTTCAGTAAAAACGTGCTTGGAGACATTTATGTACTTCCTCGAACCAATTTAGAATGCAATTAGATTAAATTCAACACATTCATCCCTGTTGACCATGTGACTTTGATAGTTCTTCTTCTTCATTGACCTACCCCAAAGAACAAGTGGTCTACCTCATCATGTTGTCCGTGGTCCTGCTCCTGCGGTGTGCTTTATTTACTCTATGGTGCACAGTATGGCTGCGTTTTTGTATGCAGTATGTTTGTTTGCACTGGTGCTAGAAATGTTATGCTTAAATATGTTGTGTTTGTTTTCTGATGATCAAAAAAGGACGTAAACAATTGGGTATTTCGCAGAAACAAAATAATTTCAGTGTTTGTGTTTTTGATATGTTTGTTTATATTTGCATCTTAGGTTGTCTGATTCTAAAGCAATAAAGTATTTGTGTGTTCTTTCTACGAGGAAAGGCGAACACTTCAAATTTTGTTTGCTTTGGTGCTGTGATTTTAGCATTTTCAAGTAGACTGTGACCATTGCATCAAAAACAAAATAACAAAAAACATAACTTTTTTTGCTGGTAAGTGGTCACAAGTATGGACAAATCATAAATGCAGTGTGCCTGTTCACGTCATTTATTTTAGAGCAGAATTTGCCATTTAGTTGCTCCAACCATGCTGCGCTACTCTTAATAAAAATGTTCCTGGACAGTTAAATAGCCCAAAAATACGGATGTGCTCATACAAAGAAATTATCAATAGTGAGTGAAATAGCAAAAAGTGAAGAACAGCAGCTGGTGAAAACTCTTCAATAAAACCCTTTATCACACTCAAAATCTTTTCAATATATCCCAGTAGTAAGTTTCACACGCTGTTTNAAACTCTTCAATAAAACCCTTTATCACACTCAAAATCTTTTCAATATATCCCAGTAGTAAGTTTCACACGCTGTTTACGAACTAAACCAAAGTTTTGTTGTTCAAACCTAACATGAGGGAAAATGATGACTACTCAAAATTGTACCCTCTGGTGGTTGTATATTTTGACAATATGACGAAAGGTTGAGATTTATAGGATTTTTGTGCCTTCCTTGTCAAAAGATGTTACTGTTGCAAATATTGCAGCAATGATTTAGAATCCTTTAAAATATCTTGATATTCCGCTGGTCAATTTTGTACATCGTTTAGTGCAGATAGTGAACCTGTTATGATGGATGCCATAATTGATGTAGCTCCACAGTTGAAGAAAGAGATTAAAATTTGCTGCTTATTGATTGTCCCAGTCATCTCACTCTAGCAGCAGAAGCAGCATTGGCATGCTTACCANAGATTAAAATTTGCTGCTTATTGATTGTCCCAGTCATCTCACTCTAGCAGCAGAAGCAGCATTGGCATGCTTACCAAGCAGTACTGATGAGGTGTTGGTAGACATCTATTACTTTTTGGAAAAAAAGGGTCAAGAGGAAGGAGAAATTGAAAGATTTCAAACTGCTTCATGACAGAGGTGAAACATTTTTTTAGGCATGTTTGTACATGCTGGCTATCACTGGGAAAATGTTTGGCCAGAATGCTACGAGAGTACAACTTGGAAATAAAGGGCTTGCAGCAGAATAAAATTGGTACACTTGATACCTACCAGATCTCAAAGTTTTCCATAAACAGTCCTGCTCAGATAATGTTTCTGGTCCAGTCCAAGCAAAAAATCTGTCTGTAAAACAAAGTTCTGGTGAGAAATGAAGCAGCCATTCTTTCGGACCTGCATGCAAAATTCATAAGACTGCCAGCAAACAAAATAGTTCTTGATCTAGTTTGCGTAGAGAGGAAAGATTTTTCATGGTTTTTTACATGTAAATTGAATAAAACTTTTTTCTTACATTTGAAAAAGTAAATATAGTACTGTAGTAGTCGCAAACACCACAAGTACATGTATCAAGATGTATCCTTCTGGAATTGTTCAAGTATATTTTAGTAAGATTTGTTACCTCATCTGTCCTTGAAGAGTTTGTATTATTTAGCTGATATTTTTTCAGCTTGCTTTCCTGTATCTGCATCAATATTTGTTGTAGGCCTACACTGGAAAATTAAGTGCATAGCTAGTTTGGTAATTGCACAGAACAATTTGATTTTATTGCATTTAGATGTAATGNACACTGGAAAATTAAGTGCATAGCTAGTTTGGTAATTGCACAGAACAATTTGATTTTATTGCATTTAGATGTAATGTTTTGTTTGAAAGGCAAACACTTTTTCCAATTAATAACACTTTCATACTTGCAAATGTTCTTTGGCCTAAAACTTGATGCAAATTTCATTTTGATTGATTCAGTGATAGAACTTATGATATGCACCTAGATTGTTGTTTGAGAAATGAAGTTGTTTGTAGTAGCAGGAAAGTGATTTGAGATCTTATTTTTCCAAACCTGGGTGTTGTCAGAAGTGGATCAGTAGACCAGTAATAGACTATTATTTCCAGTGTGGGCCAATAATAAAATGACAGCAAAAGATCTGTACAATTCCGGTACTGTAGATTTGGTCTATTACAGTTTTGAGTCTTGTTTCACTTCAAAGTTATTGTTCACCTAGGCAGAATATTTATCAGTCTTGCAGGCATTACAACAAAATCTAAATAAAAATTTTCTTTAACAACTCCATTTCATTTGGATTTTCAAATAAATCAATTTTGTCAGTAAACCCCGATGTTATCAAGATGCAAGCCAATGAAGGAAATCCACCTTCATTTTGTCGTTGAAAAATGTCTGCGTGTGTTTTGTGTACTGACCTCGATTCATGGTTCATTTCTTACAACTTGATTGTCATATGAACATCTTTCAGAATCATAAATAGCCTAATTATAATTGCTACTATCACTGTCACTTGCCAATTCCCGATTTGAAATTATTTTGTGTATTTCCTTCTTACTTGAGTTCAATTGCATTTAGAGGCTGTAGTAAATCTTACAGTTTTCAGCCTTCTTAAAGCTTACGAGATGACTTTTCTGTCTGTCTCTGTGTGTCTGTTTCTGTCTGTGCCTATGCCTATCCACCCTACCTTTTCAATTTTTGAACGCTTGCACCAAATTTTACCAAACCAGGTACATATGTAGTACAGTAATACCCCGACTTACTCTGCCTCGTTTTACGCAAATTTGGAGATACAGTTTTTCTTTTTGAGCGTCGCACGCCTCGGCTCTCCCACCCCGCCCAGTCAGTGTTTGGTTTACAACAGGTTCAAAAGTGTTTCGCGTGTTTTACGTACGCAGTGCGTTTTATTGTTAACTCTAATTATGTCGTCCAAAAGAACAAAAAATAAGTCATTTGAATCAAACAAGAAAAGAAAACACTATCTTTGGAATGTAAACTGAATATTATCAAAGACTTTAAAGCAAAAATTAAAATTGGTGAATTTGCAAAGAAATTTTACCTACCGGAATCAACAGTCCGAACGATTATAAAAGGTAAAGAAAAAGTTGTGGAAGAATCATTCGTAAATGTCATGGTATTATTGCTCAGGTGGAAACATTGTTAAAATTATGGTGTGATAATAAAGTATGAGTGAAAAATTGTCCTGTTGNGGTATTATTGCTCAGGTGGAAACATTGTTAAAATTATGGTGTGATAATAAAGTATGAGTGAAAAATTGTCCTGTTGATCAAAACACGGTGTGCTCTCAAGCTAAGCAGATTTTTGAGAGACTAAGAGAAGAAGCTGGGGAGGCGGCCAAAGATGAAATTTTTAAAGCTAGTAACAGCTGTTTCTGCCGAAAAAGTCGTAATTGGCATAGCATCGCAGGGAGTGGAGAGGCGGCAAGTTGATAAAGAAGCTGCATCTTTCTATCCAGAAAAACTTAAGACAATCATAGAAGAAGGTGGCTACACTAGCCAAACCATATTCTATGTAGGTGAAACCGGTCTTTTTTGGAAGAAAGTGTCTAAAAGAACTTTTATCGCCCGTGAAGAGAAAACCTTTCCAGGTTTTAAAGCCGCCAAAGTTTGATTGACAGTTATGGTTGGTGTGAATGCAGCTGGCGATTGTAAATTGAAACCTCTCTTAGTTTGTCGCTCAGAAAATCCAAGAGCCTTATTAGTTTTATTATCTAACATTTTATTAAACATAATTTATATGTATTTATATGCAAAATTGAACCCCGAATTATGCAAATTTGACTTGCACGGTTATCGCTTGGTCCCACCCATTTCGTAAGTCTGGGGTATTGCTGTACTTAGTAAGAACACCTGACTTTTATAGTTTTCGAACATGCCAGACACTTACTTTCAAAATGACTGCCATTTTAATATTTAGGATGATACGTCATCTCTGGAACCATTCTGCCTATTTAAAACAAACTTTGTATGCTGGCAGCGTATTGTGTAATCATTAAATTTTGAAAAGTGGTATTATTGTTAGTTTGCCATTTGGTAGATAGCACCAAATGAAAAAATAAAGATTTTACATTATATCTTGAAAACTAAAGCAATTCTCACCCAATTTTGCATGAAAGTATTACTATTGCCGGTCAGATAAACTTAAGTAATTCAACTTGTTTAGGTACATATTTTCAAAATGGTGGCCATACAAATATTTTAGGTTTATTTGGTATATCTACTGTACCATGTAATCCATTCCGACCAAATTTTGTATGAGGAAAGCATCTCTTACAAGTATCATATATGCCATAACATAGCCAGTTTTGCCAGTCATTATGCAAGATAGTACCACATGAACAAATAAATTTTTGTCATATCTTGGGAAACCATAAACCCATTCTTACCAAATATGACTAAGTTGTGTTGTGGTAGGCCATATAACTATAAAATGTGGACCAGAACTAATGTGCCAAACTCCAGGAAGTGATTTCTTGTGGAAAATAAGGCCGGGTATTCATAGACAACACTACTATGTGATGAACATTATGGGAGGTACATGGTGTAAAAAATCAAATTTGGAAATGGATAAATATAAATATTGCAGGAAGTACTTAAGATGGAGCGACCAAAATTGGAATGGTGTTTCATGAATCAGAGAGGGTAAATCTGTTTCGATTTGGTTGTTCAAATAATCCCCTTCATTGCGTAAGTAGGGGTAATTACCCTCTTTTTGCAGGGAACTTTTGGAACACTAGGTGGTAAAGGAAGAGTCGGCACATCATGACCAACCATGGCACAATGAATACAGGTCCTCTTGTTCGAACTTGCTCCGGTAAACAGTTTTTGAAAAAACTCCACTCAAAATTTTGTACGTGCAGTTTAGCCCTGTGGGGGTAGGCAACACATTTGCCCTCTGCACCACTCACATTGTGGAGGTATGATAAGTAATTAAATAAAATAGACCAAACATTTACTATTAATGAGTTATGTGGTCAAATATCGTACAAATAGAGCTCAGTTAATGATGAAACCAATCTTGGATTGCTCAAATGGATAACGGAAGCATTAATTATCACATCAATGAAATACAAGGTAAAAAGACAATTAATTAATTAATTTTACACGCAATATTTTTTATTAAATTAAATACTGAAATAAGATTTCTAAATTATTTAAAAATAGTACATTAGCAATTACACAACAGTAAATGGTACACCAATCAGAAACTCTGTTTGCTTCCAAAGATAATGCATTGCCATTCCTCGGCCATTTGCACGACCAGATTACAACAAAACTTTACATGTTACTAGTCACT
>NQII01001152.1:530637-560141 GCA_002778355.1 Clitarchus hookeri
AATGTGAAATACAGTATTTTGTCAACCAACCTACTTTAACAAAGAAAATTAAATACTTCAGATTATAAACTGTGCAAAATAGTGAGAGTTTCATGTGTGTTGCATTTTTGTGTTAGGGGTGGCACTTTTATGTTGTGTGGTAATATATGCAAAAACATCATGGATGACCGTGGGGTTAAAAACAATAAAATTTATGTGTTACATGTTACAGCTTATGAATGGGGCCATCTAACACGTGTCTTAGCCTCGTGCACAATAAAAAATTATGCAGACTTGGTTATGTAAATGGTAATGAAAACGCTGATTTATTTACTGTTGGGAAACTTCATTTGAAAACTCATAGGGATAAAATTTTCATAGAATGTGTTTTATTATGAAAGTTTGCAGATGATTAACAACCTTTGTTAGACACTGTGACTATGTAATTGGAGCATGCTTATATGTAATTTTAAATACAGGATGAGTGTTAAATAATACCCCAACTTTGAAGGTCTATAATATCAAAACCAAACAACCTATAACCTTTATTGACCAATCAAATGAACCATGAAGTTTGTTTACCAGACATTCATAAATGTTCAATGTGGCCACCACAAGCGGCCCGAACGACATCTACGCGATAATCAAACTCGTTCCACGCTCTTGTCTGCATGTCCAGTGTTATTGTTTGGATGGCGCCCGTAATTCTTGTTTTGAGATCGTTAAGGTTAGCCGGCAATGGTGGACGAAACACTTGATCATTTATGTACCCCCATAGAAAAAAATTGCACGCTGTAAGATTCAAGATTCTTGGGGGCCAGTGATAATGAGCCTGGTCACCAGCTGCTCCTCGATCAATCCAGCGTTGCAGCAATGTCACGTTCAGGTATCCGTGAACAGCTAGGTGCCAATGGGGTAATGCACCATCCTGCTGGAAAATGCTGAAGAAACAACCCCTTTGCTACCCCCTCACTACCTCAAACCGAGAGTTAAGAGCGCCATCCGAACCGTAACACCAGATATGCTGACAAGAGCGTGGAACGAGTTTGATTATCACGTGGATGTCGTTCGGGCCGCTCATGGTGGTCACATTGAACATTTATGAATGTATGGTAAACAAAATTCACTGTTCCATGGTTCATTTGATTGGTCAACCAAGGTTGTAGGTTGTTTAGTTTTGATATTATAGACCTTCAAAGTTGTGTTATTCTTTTATACTCATCCTGTATTATTGTATTATTACTCTAACTGTAATGTAGTGGGACATGACACTTTTGGACTATTCCATGCAATCAATGAAAATACAGGTGCATGGCAGAGCTGTCATCACGCCTGCAGTTTGAATGTCTGACCAATACACACATTCAGAGCTGCTTGTTGCTCGTAATTGTCAGTGGCAATTAGGTGACAAGCTTCTGCTCAGTATACATCAGCATTGCAAAACAAAAGTAAAAGCAATAACTTAGCTGTTGTTTTTCAAGGGATAATGTTGTGTTAAATTTCTGGACGATTTTTCATGGTGAGTTACAAAAGCAAAACATGTTCCAACTTTAATACAATTTCTTGATATTTCATGCGATGTATACGCCCTTGAATTGCTGTGATATTAGTAAGATAATCACAACCTATGCCATTACCAAGTTAAAAAAAATATAGCCTAGTAATTAATTCATTGCTGAAATTGAGAGCGGCAAGAAAGTTTGTTGACAAATGCTAGCTGCAGAAACTGTGGGGTCAGTCGTGCAGTTAAAAAATTTTAAGCACAGTTGGTTATTGGTAGTATCTGGAAATGGCAGTCAGTTTTGCAATTATAATAACCTTGCACGTTGTCAAAGTTTCAGAAGTGCTCAAACTGTACATGGCCTGTGAACTTTGAAAATTGTGAGGCTTTAAAAAATTTGATGGGAAATGTGTAACCCTACTTAATGCATTATTATGATGGTTTTATTAAATCATAACATGTAAGAATGTAGGAAAGAAGAAATGAGCTAGCTATAGTCCTTCATTTGACAGTTTTGAAAGTAATACATTTTTCTTCTGTTTCCATGCCAAATGATGCGTGTTCCTATGCCATACAGTGTTAAAAACACAGGAGCACTTGACTGTCAAAATCTGCTTGGAATGTAAACTTCAAAATGAAGCTGTGTTGATCATGTTGCAAGTAAAGTTGTGTGGTCTGCTAATAAACTAAATTTGTAAAAAATATATATATTCTTTATTCCTTGTTTACAAATACCAAACTCTTCATAATATAATTAAATGAAGAACCAGAAANAAAAATATATATATTCTTTATTCCTTGTTTACAAATACCAAACTCTTCATAATATAATTAAATGAAGAACCAGAAAATGTGCAAGTTGTTTAATAGTTTAATAAATAAATTTTCAAAAATCACAGCATCAAAACTACTTGACAGATTTTGTTGGTTCTTGCAGCAAAATGGACAGGAGAGATCTAAGTTTTTTAAGGGATGTAAGACAGTCTTGTACTGATCTTGATGGTTCAGCAATAGCAAGCTGCCATTTGGCATCTTCAATGACCTCCCATTGAGATGACAACTGTGCAGCAGATATCACAGTGCATTCTGTGATTTACAGAGTTTAAGTCTGCAGTTATTGTTCACCATAATTTCAGACGACAGTATCATAGTACCATACAGAAACAAAAATCAACCAGGATGGCAAATTTCCGAAGAGAAGGTGGACAACTTAACTTATCTTGTGTGCGCAGCCCTAAAATGTCAATATTGCCCATTGCAGTTTGAGGCTTTTCATTCCAAATACTATCATGCAAAATGTTATTTATAAAGATTTGTTATTTCATGCCTACTAAATTCATTTGTTGTGAAATTAAACTGAAAAAGCACCCCCAAACCTTTTCCATTCCCTTTTTAGTTAGGCAAAATGGATACAGAAAGAACTTATGCAAATTGGGTATTTTACAGTGACAAGGCAACTTTTTGCATTAATGGGTATGTTAATCATCATAACTGCAGAATTTGGGGACCTCCATAACCTAATGCGACTCGAGTACCTTCGCAACACTCCCAAACTGAACGTCTGGTTTGGGTTGATGCATGATAGAATTGCAGGGCCTTTCATGTTCTATGGAAAAACAATATCTGGCAACATTGTTTGGACATGCTAGAGTTGTACGTGTTTCTCAGACTGAGGAGATTAAAGGCAAAATGGAAGTAGTGCAACCTACCAGTAAGATTGAGCACGACTGCATTGGAGCCTAGCCACGTGCGGTGCCCTGCATGCAAGATTTCCAAATGGTTTGATAGAGTTATGTGGCCCCATCCCTTGGCCTTCTAGAAGCATTGATCTTACCCCTTTAGACTTTCTTCTGCGGATATGTAAAGAACAGTGTCTACACTGTAAAAATAGGAGATTTGGCTTTTGTGTTAGAATCACTACTGCCATCGTGATAACAGTGCCAACAGTTCTTCAGAATATGTGAATAGAGGTTGAATATAGCCTGGACATTTATCAAACTTTAATACGAAACATTTAACTTTACAAATAGCAAACAAAAACTCAATTTAATACATATTACATGAAAACTGTTTATTACTAGCTATTGCCAGCCCAGTAGGTATCTCGCCATTTAAAATTAATATTGATTACAAAACATTATTTAATGTGCAACATTTTTTTTGGTATAAAATTAATTTTTAAAAAAAGGGCAAATCTAGAATAAATTTTTGTAAATATGTTTAAAAAAATGTAAAGATAACATGAATGTACTAGAACTGTCTTGCAATTTGCAATTTATAGTTCTTGAATAACTAGGCAGATCACATTGTCTGTCTTCTTACAGTTCCACACATTGATGGGGAAATTTACTTGGAAATTGGTTTCCACTGTAATATAAGGAATTTCGTCACTTGTAAAAACAATTGATAACTGTTACATTGTGTTTTTTGATCTTTAAGGTCCTATCCAGGGTAAATGTGGCTTTGTCAATAAATAGCAGTTTCGGAAGCAGTTTGTGATTGGCAATTAACTAGACAGAATTTGAGTTGAATGGTATTGCTCCCTATGTTTTATAGGCTGTGGGTGATGATGGTACAAGCCTTCATGTGGTGTTTGAAAGTCTGCAACTGCACTGAACACATTACAAGAATGCGTTCCACTTGCTACAAATCCTCATTCAAATACCAAATGAGCACTAGGAAGTTTAATTTTCACACACAATAGTCGTGATGCAGTAGGTTGGCAGCACTTTGTTTGCATTGATGGCCTTTTTTTAGATCTAACACTCTTTTGACATTTGTATGGCTACATGAACTTTAATTGTGTGGGNCAGTTACTAAGACACTGAGACACACTACCCAAAGCATCTGCTAGGCAGAGTTCCGATCCCTTATTTGTACATTACTATTGGATTGCATGGCAAGGACTTCACAAAATATTCTTCACAGTCTGGCAGGTGCATTGTAGAGTGGTTTCTTGAAAATAGCTTCTAGTGACTTATGGACGGATTCAACAAGCACATTCAGATTTCCCCAAATATATTCTTGGAATTTCTTACATGCTGTTAAGATGGCAAACACTTCCTTTTCCAATTGGCTATAGTTTAACTGTGCTTTACTCAGTGTTTAAGAAGCATAGGATATTGGTAGATTGTTTTTGTAGGAGCACCGATGATACTGAATGACTACTTGCATCCACAGATAGGGTTACCGGTTTTGTGCGATCATAGTATCGTTACCCNCTTGAGACTTTCCTTCAAACTGTTAAATGCCCTTTCTTATTTTTACCCCAAATGCCATGCTAACTTCTTTTTCTAAAAGCAGTCGCAGATGAGCTGATGGTTCACACACATTTTGGATGAACTTCGACAGATAAGTTATGTCAAGGAATCTATGTGGTTCGTGCACGGTCTTAGGTTTCGTGATTTGTTCAATTGTTGCTACTTTGTCAGGATGTGGTGACATTACTCCACTTGACAGGATATGTCTGAGGAGCATTATCAGTTCTTGGCCATGTACACATTTACTGACATTAAGTTTTAATCCAGCTTGCTTTAGTTTGTCTATTGCTTCACTGGTGATAGGCTCAAACTCTTTTTTTGGTTGGACACTGAATGAGATGGTGCAGTGGTAACTCACTGGACTCTCATTCGGAAGGACCTGGGTTTGATTCCTGTTTCGGCGATCCTGATTTATTTTCCATGGTTTCCTGAAATCACTCCAGGCGGATGCTGGGATGAGTCCCAAACAAAAGCCATGGCCGATTCCTTCCCAGTTCCTCTCCCCTATGCAGCTTGCACAGTATCTAATGACCTTGCTGTCGACACGACGTAAAGTCGACTTACCTACCTACCTTCTTTGGTTGAAGCATGGATTAGGATGTCATCCATAGAACATTNGACACGACGTAAAGTCGACTTACCTACCTACCTTCTTTGGTTGAAGCATGGATTAGGATGTCATCCATAGAACATGATATGCCTTTCATATCTCTCAGTATGCAACTCATTACTTGTTGGAACACTTCTAGCTGAGACCAGTCTAAATGGTATTTGTTTGCAAGCGTATCCTCCCCAAGGTTTAGCAAAGGTAAGGTATTTAGATGTCNTGAGACCAGTCTAAATGGTATTTGTTTGCAAGCGTATCCTCCCCAAGGTTTAGCAAAGGTAAGGTATTTAGATGTCCTGTGCAATACCTTTATATGCCAGAATCCTTTTGTACAGTCAAAGAGCATGTAATATTACGACCCGTTGAGATGTGTGGCAATTTCTTCAATTGTCTCTTAAAGTGTTTGTTGATGTCGGATGGGTCAATACATATTCAAAATTTTAAATTTTTGTGCACCACTACCATTGGCAAGACTGCTGGAGTAGGTTCTGTAATTGGTTCAATGATATTTGCTAACATGGTGTCGAATTCTTGCTTAACATCATCCCTAATGGGATACGGTACTTTCAGTGGGTAAATTTTAAGGTTAGGTTGGTCCATCAAGTCAATGTTTTACACTAATCACTTTAAACATCCAATGCTATTAAAGCATCACTTGCATCTAAGTTTCTAGTCATTCGATTGACTTTAGATGTTCACAAGTCTCCCTTTCCAGTATTCATTGAAACCCATTGTCGAAAATAACAAATGGCGCTATGACACAAGTTTTTGATATTGGTCTTCACCTTAACTTTTGCTCCTCCCATTACGAGGACTTAGTCTTTGCCAAATTATACTAATTATACATCTGGTTTTAATGGGAGACTCTAACTCTTACTTATTTGCAGTAGAGGTAGATAAAACATTGCATTATACCACTGAGTCAAGTTTAAACTTCACTCTGCTATTTCTAGGTAATGTTAAATTTTCTATCCAGTCCAGTTAGTGATCATTTCAAGACAGTGTGGAAATTATAAATGTCTCTTCTGTCTGTATCGAGTCCCCTTCCAGCTCATGTTTACTTGGATCACACTGTAACTTATAGCAATTATTTTTAGCTTTAAAGACTTACATAATTGCGCAAAATGTTGCAGTTTTCTACACCTGTTGCACATTTTACCAAATGCAGGACATCTGTTGATTTGAATCACACCTAGAACACTGAAATTTAGCTGCTGTCATTTGTCCCTTAACTACTTTTTGGTTAGCTCGGTTGCTTTGCATATCTTCACAGCCTGGTTGAATGTCAGTTCTTCTGCAGAAGTCTTTCTTATATTGTTGCTGGATATGCCCATAACTATTTTGTCACTAAGCACACTGTCTGATAAGTCTCTAAATTCACATTTCTTCCCTTAATTAATGGTGACCATAAGGAACTAGTCAAGTGGTTGGTCCTCTGCCTGCACGAGTTTGTTGAAAAAATACCTTTCATAGGTTATGTTAGTCTTAGAAGAAAAAATATGCAATAATATTTTTAACCACCTCAGTGTATTTTTCTTCCTTTTCCAGTAGTGAAAACCAGTTATAAATCATCATAGCATCCTGTCCAATGACTGTTATAAATGTAGGTATCTACCATTATACCGTTTGCGGTTGGAGATAAAATTTCCAGTTATCTGCCATACCTTGCTCTGTAATTATTAACTCTTTTGGAGGTTTGAGACTTATGCCTAAAATCTCTGCCATTGCAGACGCACAGTTAAATATGACGGTTTGTTTGCGTTATGTTTATGTAAACCCAGGTTTCGCAATGTCTCACAATTGCAGACAATGCAGTAATGGTAAAGCATAATGATTACAGCACAAACAAGATTAAAAGTGCATATTTTATTATTCTACTGCAAGCTAAAAATACTTGTACACAACTATGGCTATGTTTTGTTATTGCGGTGCTGCCAACCTACAGCATCCATGACAATCATGTTGAAAATTTCACAATCTGGAACTGTATAAAGTGTAGGAAAGAGCTTATGGTGTTCAACAGCAGCGGGTGGATTACCGTTGCAAAAGCCATAAACATGCAGCATATATCTGCATATTCTGCATGTTAAAAAAAATTTGCAGTATTTTTAGTGTGTAACATATAAGAAAGACAAATTTGTCACTTTCTCACGTCTGAGCACTGAACCAACAGATGGCAAACTACGCAGCTTGGTGGGAGTATGGATGTAACAATGTTCACTGTTTTCAGAGGGCTGGGGAGCATTGTGAGCCATTAATATAAATAAACATACACATACATAACGTATGTATTAATGTACCCTCATTGTGGGATGGTAAATATTTTTGTGTAAATTTTTTTGCCTACAATGATCTCTTTTTTACTCCCCACAATATTGCCCTTTCTTCCTGGAACACCCAGCATACTGACATTCATTCTTAAACCCAAAATAAAATTATGCTGACCTATTTGTCATTAAGTACATTTATGTGCTATGTAACATTTGGGCCAATGCGTAAGAGTTCTCTTTTCATATGCAGTGAATACTCGCATTAGCAGTTTACTTTTGTCTGCTGAACTATAAATCATTTTGTATGTGTTCAGATCTTGGCATGGTCTAAATGTAGTTTTACAGAAAAATTTCTCGCTTGTTTTCAACAAATTGGTGGCTGGAAATGATGTTTGATACACCTGCATAGTACTACATAGATTCACTTGCAATGTTGGGTCACACTATGGTCTCGTAGACATACAAGGCTAATGGGACTTGAAGAATGTCGTCACTTAGGCATCAATTCAAAAGGGAGAATTTGAGACAATGAGGAATTATACACTATTTGTATGCATATTAAATGAAACTTAAACATTTAATTTTAGTATCAACCAATGGACACTTGTTTCAAAATCTCATTATGCAAAATGAAACAAAAAAAAAATGGTGGTTTCTTACTGCATTAGCCCCTTTTACAGTCCATTAGTGTGTTTGATTTATAAAGATGAAAATTTCCTTCTTAAGTAGGCCTAATTTAAATGATAAATATGCATATTATGTTTTAGAAAACATTAAAATGCCAGAACTACAAAATTCAATTTAACATGACATGAAAAAGGTTAAATTTCCACACAGTTTGCATGGAATCAGCCAGTGTTAGGAATATTTGATAATGCTTTTTAATTGAAGTGCCAACATCAATAAACTTTCATTGATAGGGAATGAGAGGCGAGATAATCTGAGAGCCCCATGCAATCCAAAGCAGTATACATAATCAAATCCAACATATTTTGCAGGTAGAGAACATTTACAGTTTGTAGTGGAGTTGGCCAATTGTGCAAAATAAACATGATTATTTGATTTAAATGATTATAAATATTAAATGTGTTGGCAGATAGAAAGCCAAAGGTATGAGCCAGGAATAAATTAAAAAAAAAAAAAAGAGGGTGGGAAAGAATGATTAATTTGAAAATTTACGATAAATGTTAATAAAAAAACAAATTTTGAATTTAGTGTACTGTAATTACTTAGTACCTACTGATTTCTAATATAATTTCTGAACACTAGAGGGTGCGAGATGCAAAAATGCTTAATAATGTCTGCCTAACTGGGTTCAGGTAATAATGCCTGCGCTCTGTCTGATGCTTATAAGCATCACCAGCAATGAATGTGTTAAGCACATGTTTAAATTTCTGGTATCTAAGTGAAACTCAAACCTCTGACCTGGGTACAGTAGAAGAGCATCTTGGTCATACGGCAAATAATAAAGATCATACCACATTGTGGAAAATAGCTATATGTGATGCACCACGTACTTTTTTTTTTTTAAGTTTACTTTCCAATTTTTAAACTGGTGATATCAGATGGAAAATGTAAAATTTCAAAGGAAAATTTTATTAATTGACATTGGCAAGAGATGTACATTTATTCTTATATTTGCGGAAGTGGTAAATTTCATATTTCAGTGTCGAGTTATGCTTCACATTATGTAGGCCTTGTTTGTCCACAGACCACGATTGTGAAACAGTATTATGGAAATATCTAAAAGACACTTTAAAAATTTGTCTTACTTTACAACTGTTGCTTTGGCTTACAGCAAAGCCACACCAAAAATAAAATAAATCAAGCTTACTGCAACTGTTACAAAATGTTAAAGGTATCGAGTAATTCAAAGAAAAAAATGCATGTAATTTTATCTATAGAATTATTTTATTTGGTTGAGGTGTACTACTAACTAAATGTTAAATGTACGAGTGTTGTAGCCGAAGTAATTTTCAAAATTAACATTTAATCTGTTCCTGCTGTACAATACAAATAACTTTTAAATGTATATGCTAAAAACTTCTGTGCAGTGTGTGTGTTTCTATATAAGATATGTAACCACCTTTTATACAATTAGGTGCCTTCTCAATTCAAGGGGATTGTAGAATGGTGGGAGTAACTGAAAGGAATTTTTATATTTGTTTTTGTCTCAGTTACGACGCAATTCTCACGGTGAAATTAAGACTGCAGAGTTCATTTTACATGTGCTTAAATTTTTATTTTTTTTTGTTGACCTGTTGGAGAAGTAATCAAAATCATATTTGTGCTGCACTTGGCATTGTAGTGTTTATTATATTTAGAACAACATACTTATTATGAAGTAAAAGTACAAGTTAATTAAATAACCTTGGAAGTAAATATTTAATTACTTGAGTAAGGGAGAACTTTAAACCCATTTTACTTACTTTAAAGTAGTGATTAATTTGGTATTAAACCTATTGTGGACATCTGGGCATTGACACATTCTTGATGTAAGCTGCTGTGATGGAAGTATGTAATACTTGAGGGGCAAATAAACATGTGCTACATATAATTTGTTATTGTTGGCTACATCTGTATTTTTACAAACAGTATGTTCATCCAAAAAATAACACAGCACAAACTGTTACGAAACATTGCAGTGTGCTGATGCTGTTAAACTATCACACACGGACACACACATTTTGAATCCATATGCGTGTAGTTTCCCAATTTATTCAAATTGTCATATTAATGGTTTGCATATAGTCTGTATGAAAAATACTGAAAGTCTCCAGATGTACAAAAAATCACTTGAAGAAATGCTGCATGCAAGTAGACTTGGTCTGAACATCAGTAAATTTATTTTCATGAAGGTGTAGGCATATTTTAATTAAAATTAACTTGTCACAAAATCATTACATGAACTTGTGTTATGGACAACTGTAAACTAATGTTGCTATTAAACTCTTATTTATTAAAAATTGTAGTGGCAACAATACATATGTTAAAATCTTTGATGCAGGCAAATTATCTTTGATTTGCTATCAAGGGTGTAATGAAGTATGTGAGTGTAATATATTCAATTTAAGAAAATTTGTTCACCTTATTTCATTGTAAAATTAGTGTTTTCTCATGCTTCACGATTTATTATAAACTTTAACTTAATGCATGCATTATTTGTAAATGAAACAAGTAAGAATTTGCTAACATTGTCAGGCTGGTTAACTTTTACTCTTGCACTGTCTGAAAAACTGAAAACTTTTTAAAGCTCAGTTTGCGGTTATTTTGAAGACCTGGTTAAATACCATGGCACAACAAAAATTGTGTGCTGATAGATTTGTTTGGCTTACTTTATTAGAAAAAATTAACTTCCTTGGAAGCCTGTAATTTTTTTTTCTTAAAAATGAGAAATGAAACTGCACAAATTAAGAGTAACCATAACTCAAACCATATAAATATTACTCATCCTGATGTTTGTAAATGTTTTTATTTACTGTGGAAAAACTGTATCTTGATTGGTTATCTTATGAACATTGACTTCATACAGGCACCCATATAAAACATTAGCAAAATTTATTTAAAACGAGTTTTTTTTTATTTTTTTTATTTTTTTATAAATATGATGAGGTACCAAGGCTGGTATTAAGTTTTGCTGCTTCTTGTATTACTTTCTGCTATGTTTATGACATGCTATCCACTTTTCTCATTAACATGCTTTATGCATGTGAGCAATTTATCATTTGATTACCACGCATACTGCGCAAAACTATTAATTACACATATAGTTCTGTTTCCTCAGCATCCTTATGTTTGGCCCTAATCAAACTTTAGTTAATTACTGTTTTCTTTGATATTATCAAATAGGTAATGTCTCATTTCCTCAATTTTGTCAACCTATATGAAAGGTTAACTCTGAAGTAGGGAGTAATGTCCATTGCAGTGATGCTGTTGACAGTAAGGTAGAATTTTCACAAACAATGTTTGAAACGTATCATTAATTTCTTTGATAGTTTCTTTCTTTAACAAAACAACCACATTCGCTGTAATTCTGCCTTTCTGCTAGGATTTTTATGCCATGATGAACAAGTTAGGAATGTTTCTCTCGTAGTCTTAATTATTGAATTGGACCACTTTTTTTGTAGGGATGTATAACCTTCGTTAACCCAGGTTTCACCCAGACAAATAGGTTATCTTTTCAACATCTAATGTCACATTTTCTGCAGATAGTGCCACTGCTGGTGACTATATAGTCATCATCCCAATTAACACTTTGTTTTTCTCAATTCCAAATCCAGTTTTGGTAAGCAATATTTAGGGTGTCGTGTGTTTAAAATTTGACAAACTGTGCCTGCAGTGATTGCACCAGAAACTTTGTTTGTAGTGTGTTTCTCATGGAATGAAAATGAGTTGGCACACGTAACTTTTCACATTACCGCTAAATTCATTACACAGAGTTATTTTTTCTTTACTGGCATTGCAAGTTCTCTTGTAGTGTTTATTTTGCAAGCTGAAGGTGCTTGCAGCAAGTGNTTGTAGTGTGTTTCTCATGGAATGAAAATGAGTTGGCACACGTAACTTTTCACATTACCGCTAAATTCATTACACACAGTTTTTTTTTCTTTACTGGCATTGCAAGTTCTCTTGTAGTGTTTATTTTGCAAGCTGAAGGTGCTTGCAGCAAGTGCGCCACACATGTCGCCTTCAAGTGCAGCTACATGCTTCAGACAGTGTTGATGCTGCTGAGAAAGATACTTGCAAGCGTTTGAAATGGTTGTCTTTTTACCACTTTCCAGAGCACGGCTCAAGTCCACCATGTTCCATTTTATTAACTGCCACAGGAAGTTCAAATACTTTATGCATTAGGCGAGACACCACAAAACTATTTAAACACTGTTGTCGATATACAATGTACGAGCTTGGTACAGCTCGGTCAGTTGATTCTGAAAAGAAGCATGAGAAATTAAAAGTATATGAATGTGTTTAATTGGTTGTATGCAATTTAAGAACAGTTTTCTGAATATTATGTAGTAGTTTGCTTAGTAAATTCTTTAAAATGGAAGTATTTTTGTTAAACTTTGTATACAGTTTACAGGTTTATCACCTGTCGTAGGAGACAAAATTTGTAGTGTCTATTTTGTTGCTAGGTTTGTGTTCATACTTGACATCACCTTCAGTGGTTACTTGTAGCCAGGCACTAGTTGTGAGGAATGTGATAAAGCAGCTTACAATGACCAGAGAACTTGTACTAGGATGTGAAGTAGGTGTCAGTGTGGGGATAATGCAGCAGGTTTTTTAGGTGCAGACATTTGATCACAAAAGGGTTCTTCAAGTAAACTATAAACTGGTATAGTTGCATGTGTGATTCGCACACTGCGCTGCCACATATATCATGACACTGTTAAAAGCAAGTGACGTGCACAGTTGTGGTGCTTTTGATATGAGGAGAAAGCTTAAAACTGTGTGCTGAATGGCGAGGTCTGGTGTCTGCCAAGAACTAAAATGTAATGTTTATGAACTTGCAGTAGCCATGTTATGTTGTGTCGATAACTGAAACTTAACAACAGTAACTGCATTTGATTGCATTTGCATTTTCACATTTGGAAGGCATATGTTGAATAAAACTGGTGGTTTGGAAAGGAAATTAATTGTGATGTGATGTTCTTGTAAACTCATCGAGGAATTTTCGAACATGTTTATATTTTGGTTTTCTCTTTCCTAGTCCGCCAATTTGTCAGTGGAGCTGGAGACAGTATACCCTGTACGTGAGTGAATCTGTTTGTTTATACAATTAGGACTCTGCCTTCCTTAGAATAGTGGTCTTCAAATAGTGTTTCAAGAAGTTTGGATTTTAATTTACATTTTTTTTATTCTGGATTATTTAGAACCTTTGGTGATATTTTTTTGGCAGCTGAGTCAATGGGATAAATGTGTGTGCACTTGGAGACCACTGCTCTAATACCAAAATAATTTTAAACTGTATTTAAAGTTACTTGCAGCTTTAAATGACATAGCAGTTATTTAGTGCACGTAATATAAAAAAGAAAGAAAGTGCAGTTTATTATTAGAGTTCTAGTAGCTAGTTGAGTTGCCTACTTTAGTGTCCACCCAGTAGGCAGCTTCGAGTGGATTGCATACCACTAGTAGCCACCATATCCCACATTCCCCAGGCTTAAGTTAGTTGCTGTAATTTGACTGGAAACAGACAAAGCAGGTGTCACTTGCTTTCTTTTCACACTTACTCTAGATCTTGGCTAGAAAGCAGTACCTTACTTGAAATGTGACTTGTGGCAAGTGTGTGCGGTGTGGGTTTCTTGCCATGTAGCAGAGAGAACGGCTTGCCGTAGCAAGTGTGAACACCAGGCCTCGCCATCTTGTNGGTGTGGGTTTCTTGCCATGTAGCAGAGAGAACGGCTTGCCGTAGCAAGTGTGAACACCAGGCCTCGCCATCTTGTAGCAGGGCATCACAAGTAACAGATTGGTTGGCAATTTGTGTAAACTCTCTTTGCTTCTGTTTTGATGGAAGTCTTTCAGTTTGCTTTTCTTCTTTTACATTGTTTTAAAAAAAAGTTAATAGTCCGCATAATTTTTTTTAATTTCTTCAATTTTTTAATGCCATATGCTTTGCAAATGACTCATTTTGTGCTATGTAAATTTTCTTTGAATACTTCATTTTTCTGCAAAATTCTAAATTTCCAGTACAGTAGTAAATTTCACATTTTTTGCAAAGTAGCATTAGTATTTAAGAAATTAGCTATAAAGTTATATCATGAAATTTTTTTAATTCATTTTCTTAACAGTAAAGTTTATTAGAAAAGTCAGTGGCAGTGCAATGCTGTAATGCTGGTCATTTTGTTTTCAAGCAAGTTAAAAAATAGAATTACAATCTTGTTATCATTATGGGTAAGCAGCCAAGAGCTTCATAGTTGACAGCTATCAGAACTTGGGTGTAGATGCCTATTCAACTGGACAGTTGGAAGGTTTATTACACATTTCTCAGCAGTAACTTGGCAAGTTGTCTTATGTATTTGCAGTGCCCCTTGTTGTTCTTGGCAGTTCTTAAAGTGCTAGTGTCTGGTGTTAATAAGAAATATAGATTAAAACTACAAGAACTATGCAAAGGTGTTAACAAACATTGCTGTTGGGCAATGAAGCATGTGCAGTTTTGAGGTGCTCACGGGATCAGTTAACATCAGTTAGTGCAAGTTGTATGCTTGATGTCCAACTTACCTGTATCTTTAGGCAAGGAAAAGACCTTGCTGTGATGATACTGAGTGGTTATAAAAACTTAATTGCAGCACTATAGATGTGTTTCCTGCACTGATACTAAAGCCTGACTTGAACCAGAGCTGATGTCNCAACTTACCTGTATCTTTAGGCAAGGAAAAGACCTTGCTGTGATGATACTGAGTGGTTATGTATATTCATAAAAACTTAATTGCAGCACTATAGATGTGTTTCCTGCACTGATACTAAAGCCTGACTTGAACCAGAGCTGATGTCATGTAGCGCACACAAAGCACTGGCCAGTTCAACAAATGGCAACTGCAGACCAGTTTCATCCTTTCCTGTTAGAAATGTGTAACCACGGACAATCTGCTTATAATAGCATAAATATGTGATGTTATATAGCCATAAAAGTAAATTTTAGTATCTCAAATTGTGGCATTAGATATCTTGATTCATTGAAAGTTATTCCATACTTTTGGACATAATTTTTGTTTATATTTTCTTTTAAATGCCATACTTGTGACTGAAAGCAAATCAGAATTTATAAAATACCACCTCTGCATTGTGGTGATTCCAGTATTCCAGTCAGAATTTCAGTATAGTTAAATGTGTGTTTTATATTTTTGAGATATTAAGAAGTTAGTGTAACTTCTGACAAGCGGTTTTTAAATGACACCTGCTTGGAGCAAATAGCTCCTAGGTCCTGCAGAGAACAGAGAATGGACAAGAGGCACATGTAGTGAATGTATGGTTATAATGTTCATAGTCTACCATACACATGACTGAGGGAAAATGAAAAGTGTGAGATAGTGGACTCTTGCACTGCTGCAGTAGTTATAAATTATTACGTAATTACTGTGGGAATGCTGAAATGAGCTTGGCCACTAGAGGCTTGCATTGCAACTGGTTTCTTGCCTGGTGTTCACACTGCTTAGGTGGTCGCAGCATCACTTAAAAGCGAGCAGTTCTCACACGTGGCAAGTGACTTTACTCCCGCTGTCTTCCCCTCTGTTGGCCAAGCTTGTTCACGATGTGAACTTTAATGCCCCATTATAATGGTGTTCCTGGTGGATTGCAGGTCTGTCGAAAGGCGTAGGATTCATTAGATTTGACCAGCGCATTGAAGCCGAGAGAGCCATTCAGGAACTGAATGGCACCATCCCTAAGGGTTCCACGGAGCCCATCACGGTAAAATTTGCTAACAATCCAAGCAACAATAATAAAGCAATTCCGCCAATCGCAGCGTACTTGGCACCGCAGGCTCGAAGATTTGGTGGACCGATTCACCACCCGACGGGGCGCTTCAGGTACATTCCACTGTCACCACTCTCCAGGTACTTGACTTTCCCAGTGCAGTCAATTTGTCATGGTTTCATCCACTAGTTTCTTTCTTTCTACTTTACATTTTCTTTATCCTTTTTCTTTTGTAACATTTATTTTTTATCTTTTGTGCTTTAAACTCAGAGTATACTCACTCGTTTGTGTGGAAAGGTATGACCAGATACAGATGCTTTTAGTTCTGTGGTATATTTTTCCCTACAGCTGTTCTGAGGTAGTTTACTGAGAACTTGACCTATGCACCTGACATTATTAGGAGACGTGGAGTTTTAGTTGGTGTACGTACTAAGTGATTAGTTGTTGAAGTCAGTAGTAAATCTTTGTTTTCAATATCACCTGATTGTATTTGCTACATTGGGCTGCCTTTCCACCAAGCAGCCCTTATGGACTGCCGCTGTGGCCAGATCTCAGAGACTGGTAAGTAGCAGTGATGGCATGCGAGGTTTGCCGCGTGCTCTCTTTCCTATGCTCGCTCGACTGCGTTTCGTTTGAGCCTCTAATATTTTTTTTTTCCTTATTTCTAACTGCATGCATGGATACCTGAGTTCACGCCTATAAATCTTAATGTAATTTCTCAGTTTTTATGGTTTAAAAAAGTTTACTCTTTTCAGTGTCTCGGTAGAGCTTTAATTTCTATGTACAACAGCAGAGCTTCATTTCTAGTAGCATGCGTTTTGCTTTCTTTCTGTTGTAGCAGACTTGTAATGCTTAAACTGTTAAGTTGCTTAGTCGTGCAGTGAAATTCCTATTGCAGCTTCTTTTCTATCATATTTTTTTAGTTCAAAACTGGGGAATAAAGACTGTGGTGTACAGTTTTATTTATTTGTTTATTTAATTACTGTTTATTTATTTGTGTGTAAGGTTATGCAAACCTGATTTAAGACAAGATATGAAGAAAGAAGATAAAGCTACCAAATCATATAACTTTATTTTTAATGTAATTATATTTTTAGCAATGTTGCTTAAATAGATTAATTTCCCAAACTGATCCATCTTCCAAGCAAAGTGACTCAAAGTAATAATCGCTTGTTAATGATTGAAGTTTAGTGTGGCTGCAAGTCTGCATTTTTAATTATTTTCTTGCATTTTAGGCAATGTCATTAGCATTTATAGTTTTGTCTTTTCAAATCAAACCCAATGTTATGTTTCTAGCTTTTCTTGTTCTCAAGTCAATATTTAAATGATTTCCTGTTTATGTTAGACTTACCTTCTCAGCTTCACATTAATAACATTGCTGTTTAATTTTCTTATGTTTGTTTGTGTATTTTGTTTTAGCACTGGCAAGACCATGCTAGCCATAAACAAAGGCTTACAGAGGTCAGTATTATCGAGTTTTTACAGTGATATTAAACTGCTGTTTTATTTGATGTTTGTTTAGCAGTTTCTATGTTATTGAGCATGCTATTCACATTTTGTTCCATTAGTTCTGTACATTAGGTTTCTTTTTTTTCTGTTTATCCTTTTAGGCTACCCACATTTGTCATGTCCACCTTGCCCACTTTACTGCAAATTAGTCAATAGTCTAGTGTTTGGTCATAGGAGGTACAGATCTTAACTTGGTACAGCTCTCTGAAAGTCACTTTTTCCAGATTGTGCTTAGTGTTAATAACATTTAAGAATTTTCTATGAAGAAAGTGTGTGGTACTAAAGCAAGGGAGTTAGAATATGTGATATACTACTGAAAGGTATTACTATCTTATGTCCACGGTAAGAAGCAGAGTATTTAAGTATTCAGTAATGAGTGATTTGTTTCGTGTACATTATATTAACCGTACTGAAATCTGGTGAGAATGGGTTTGTTTCTAGCTTTAATATAAAGTAAGTTTCTTGTGCACTTTGGCTCTCCTCGTTCTTATTAACATGTTTAATTTATAGGTACTCTCCTTTAGCTGGGGACCTTCTGGCCAACTCAATGTTACCAGGAAATGCTATGAATGGATCAGGCTGGTGCATCTTTGTTTATAATCTGGCTCCCGAGACAGAAGAGAACGTCTTGTGGCAGCTTTTTGGTCCATTTGGTGCAGTGCAGAGTGTGAAAGTCATTCGTGACTTGCAAACCAACAAGTGCAAGGGCTTTGGCTTTGTTACGATGACCAACTACGATGAAGCGGTAGTTGCAATCCAGTCTCTGAATGGCTACACCCTGGGGAACCGTGTCTTGCAGGTGTCCTTCAAAACCAACAAGAGCAAAGCTACATAAAATGTAGAAGAAACTGTTTTGAAACCCACCACCATATTGGTAGGGTGGTTCGTGACCATGCTAGTCAGGCTACACAAGTACTCTAAAGACTACATTTGTCTCCTTTCATGTGTGTACTTAACAAATAGGCTAATAAATCTCCATAAATATTGCCAGGTGCAGACCAGTACTTAAAAGTAAAAGGAAAAACTCTATAAAGAGGTTTCGTGGTTTGAATACTATGTGTATGTAATTGTAAAGTTACACTGCTCATTCCTGGTCGGAGACAAGTGTAGTCTTTTGAAAAAGTTTATCTTTGCAGGTGTACTGTGGTATTCATACTGTTGGATGTATTAAATAACACAGCCAAAACTCTGAGCTAGTCAAGACTAGTGCAAGTCATGTGTTCCCTGAAGGAACTGCTTTCATGGCATATGTTGCCATATGTATGCGTTATATACTTTGACAAAGATCCCCAAAATCTTATAGAATTATTTTAGGTTCTCATTTGCATAACTAATTTGTATAGTTGACCTGGTTGTCACAGATATCTCTTTCAATATACGAATGTTTGCCACATCGAGAAAAAAGAAATATATTTGTTTTATGAATTAATTAATTTTATAGAATTGTAGTTAGAAAACACTTGCATGATTCAGTTATATTGGTAGTGTTAATTTAATTTTTCATTTAACGTTTTTTAAGGAAGGCTATGAGAACATTTATTTTGAGTTCTAGTAGAGTTAAGTTTTCATGATTTTGTTTAGTAATTAATGTAAGTACATTTAATTTATTATTGTGTGCATGATAAAATATAGAATATAATTTTTGTGCCAATACTTTGGCATTTGTGTGTATTGTTCAGTAATTTTTAGGTTTCAGTTTTGCACTAACATTATTTAGTTGGGTAGGATGCTTTTTTTCTAATTTTGACTTTATTTTATTTTGACACACATTGATTAATTTGCTTTATTAAATTTTTTTTATTGATACTATTTTTCTTTGTTCTTTGTAACCCTGTAAATGTTCCAAACCTTGCACTAATAGTAGTAAACATAAATCTTCCTTGGTAATCACTGGTCAGCCTTTAGTGTCCTCATTTAGTCCAGATTAGTTAGTTCATTTCATTGTTCTCAGCTGATTTTGGTGTTTGACTGTAATCTCAGGCACTGTATCCCTCATTTTGCTTTGTTTACAAGCTTTTGAGGGAATCACACAGACTTGCACAGAATAATATAATCAATAATACTAATAAGTAACTAATATAAATAATTGATATAAATCAGGTAACCAAGTAAATATGCTGCCCAACTTGATATGTCAACTTCCATGAAAGAAATTTATTTTTATAAGAACACTTATCAAATTTAACACATGCATTCCTAGTGGGCAAATGGTTTAAATGAAAGATGAAATATACTATACAAAAATTTAAATATCTTGAAAATGAGATTTTGTATCTCGTGATCATCTTAAATTTTCTATAGTATCAAATAGTTTCCCTTTCTCTAGAAGTTCTGAGCTAGATGTGTGTCACCGGTAGGTGCAGTGCGTGGATAGTGGGGGCTTCCTCTAGTGGTTTTTTTCCTGGAGGGGCTCTCAGACATGGTGATGACATGTCCAAGTGCTCTCCCAACTTCTGCTCAAAAACACACACTCGGTACATATTAAGTGAACTTTGCGAGAGCAGTTGGAATGTAGTGCTGTACTTCTGGTGTGCGCACACAGAGAGCATCAGGCCTCGCGCAACGAGTCAAGAGTTTTTGAATACAAAATTTTGATGAAATTTTATCTTTCATGGTCACAATTGTAAAGATATAAAGAATGTGTGTGTATATATATTATACTTTGCCTGAGATTAGGAGGGATATAGAGAAATCTTTTTGATAAAAAACTTTATCATGCTGTTGATAGGAGTTTAACTACAAAAATGTAGATTATAAAATAAAGTTCAGTCAACCGAATACACTTTTCAATGTTGTTTGCTCCTTGATGAATCAACGAAGAAAGATGTACATTTAGTGTTACTTGTAAACATTCCTGATTAAATTTCTCACAATTTGGCCATTTTAATGTTGATGCCAATTTGCTGTAATCCTGTAATTGCTTTTACAAGATCTGTTAGCATTGCAGCTGGTCTTAAATATACCTGAAAAATCAGGAGCTATTTATGTGTGTGGTTTCTAGATTTTTCCAGCAAGTAGCATTTCTCCCCAGTATAGACTGCAATGCAAGTGGAATGTTTTGTATGATACTCAAATGATGGTGCATAAATTCTATTGAAAACTGTATAGAAATCCACAAGGACAAATTACATTGTGACCTGCTGAGTGGTCAAGTATATTTTGGGTTGTGGAGACATGTTTTTGAAAATTGCTGCTGCATTTATCAAGATTGTGATTGATGCCTGTATACATTTACAGTATAAATGACTTTTGAAGCTTTATAGAACTTGTTCTTAATGGATGCAATTTTTGCCAAAGTGGTATTTACTAAATGTGGAAAAGACAACAGAATTTGTTAACTTTCATATTTTCTCATTCTTCATATTACATAGTGATTTGCTTGATTACACATTTTAAAATACTCTTTCTTAAATATTAATTATCCTTTTTAACTAGAAGTAAGGCCACTCATTTGCGGTCCATTGTACAAGTTGAGTATTTGAAAACGTTGGACACTGCATTGAAGCACAAAATATCGGGTTTACTGTATCAAAGTAGTAATTGTGTAATGAAACGTCTTTAAACAGCATGCTCATTTACTGGCCTAATAATTAAATATGGTTGAAAGTTTTAAAGTGGACAGTGTTATGGAATACGTGCATAGGAGATGGAAGTAGAATGTTGTGTTACCTAGCTAAAAGTGGACCGCACTTGATTGTTCTTAGAATGTTTCTAGGACTGTATCTTTGTGTCGTGTAGTTCTAGGTTGTAAAACTTTATTTATGAGGGTCAGAATTGTGCTGTTTGCTGTACCCTTGTTTCCCAACACTGGAAGCTAAAGTTCTGGTGAAGAACTGAAAATATGTTGTGACTAAGCATTCCATAAACTTTTATAGAAGAGACAGGGGGTTTCTGATCTACAGTACCTCATGTAATTGATGCAATAACTTAAAAGTTCTTAAAGTGTAGCTTTAGATTGAGTGATGAACATAGAATGCACTGAAGACTGGCCTGATGGAAGCCTTCCACGAGCTGGACATTTTACGTGATAGCATTAATCAAAGGTTTCTATCAGATCATGAAACAATGCACCAGTTACTTAGATTTTATTCCCTGCTCACTGAAGTAACAAATTCACATTTTATGAATATTATTTTAGAATTTTGTCGGTGTTTGTTACTTCCGTTGTGAGCGGCCATTCTGGTTACATACTCCCTACCATCCATTTATCCACCCCATTGTCCCTGAACTAAAGTATTTGTAATCCTTTTCTCCTTGCATAATAGTGAGTACCATGGGCTGATCGGTAATGCTTTGAGCACAAGGACATTTTGACATAAAAGTGAGTTTGGTCAGTTATATAATGTAATTTCTCTATGCTAAATACTGTGTCACATCACTGTTGGACTAACGGTTAGGAGCGCCGTGCTGTTGCTACTGCTTTTATCTTGCAGTGCGTGTCTTCATTGCTTCTGTCTAGTGTCACGATGCATTTAGGTGTATGTATTTGATGGGTTGTATTTATCCAATGAAATGATTCAATACTTAATGATTTTTCATCTAGTTGTAGGTCTATATGGGTAGTTGAAGAGTCAGAATGCAAGCCACAGTTCTAGATCGAGGACTTGACAAAGCAGTCGAGTGCGGGAGCTTAACGTTGGCGTGGGACGGAAGTCGAAGGACGATGAAGTGAAGGACGTACGAAGGAGGTGGTGCAGAATCAGCACTATAGCTAGAGCTAGCGTTTACCTTAGTTGTCTTTGTGTTTTGCTGTAATTTATTGTGTATCTAGAATTCAATAATGGGTTGGATTTTGGTTATCTTTTGAGTTCCAGAAGAGTGAAACAGCCAACAGAGGAGAGATGCAAGGGAATTTGATTTGCAAGTGAAAGAAAAGCGGAAAGATACTAACTAGAATGGCCAAATTCTATCCCATTTAATTTATTGTATTTATTGTTAAGTGTAACAAACTAGTCAGTTAATGTATTTTGTTTTGATGTGTGTAAAGAACTTGATTTACGTGTGTGTATATCCTGTTCTGCTGTACCGCAGACATTTCATCTCAAGGATCTCTTGTTGTTGTTAACAGTGCAGTAGTGTGACTCCGTCTTAACTCGGCCATTATATTGCAACTCTATGTGGTGGCTTCTTTTAACCTTTTAATATGTATTATGAAATTGATTAAAGTAGTAAATTATAAATTAGTCAGTGGCTTGAATTTTGTGTGATAAATGCTTTTCTTATAATTACTATTTATTATATTAAAGTTTGTGACAGTGTCGTGGTTAAGACTGAATGTTTCAGATCTGGAATTAAGCCATGTTGCTGTGCTGCTCCAGCTTGCACTTTGTTTCACTGTATTTGTGTTTTATTCTCACTTTTAGAAATAAACACTTTATTTTTAAATAATTGACAAAAATGATAGGCAAAATAGGCCCTCTTATTGTGTGTTTTCAAAAAATCCCATTGCATAACAGAAATCATACAAAATAAATCAAATAATTGATGAGCTGTGTTAAGTTTCTCACAGAAAATGTTTGACACTTGGTTTTCCTTTATACTGCAATATTAGCAAGTTGTATTTCAAGATGACTAGGCAGGCAGCTGCGAACAAGGCATCCTTGGTGTGTGAAATGTCTAACTAGATCTAACAAGTTGCAGAATATCCACTTTGGATAGCAGCCTTGGCTGTCTACAGAAATTTGTTTCCCTTTTTCTCTGTTTCTGAATGCCTGACTTGAATCAATTGACTGTCAGTTGTTCTACAGGTTTTAGACATAACTATATCTACTGTAATGGCAGTGGCATTTCTAGTCATCTTTGTAATTATCTATCTTTCCATGTTTACATTAATTGTTACGATTTGTTCAATTTTGTAAGCAAGGAATATTGCCTATACGTATGATATTTTAATAAATTAGTGTTGGACTAAGTGTGATTTGTAAAATAATTGTCAGTAATCCCCAAAATTGAGTAGTGCTTATGTGAATTTTTTTGGTGTTTTGTCTATTTCTTCTTGGGACATTACAAAAGAATAAAAATGTTTGGCTGTCTCGCACACTTACAGTGGCCAAGTGTAAGTAGTTGCCATACCAAATCAGTGTCAAAGAGATTACTTTATTTCAGGTTCACATTCAACAANATGTTTTGTCTATTTCTTCTTGGGACATTACAAAAGAATAAAAATGTTTGGCTGTCTCGCACACTTCAGTGGCCAAGTGTAAGTAGTTGCCATACCAAATCAGTGTCAAAGAGATTACTTTATTTCAGGTTCACATTCAACAAATTTACAAATTATAGTTGTTGAAGATACCAAAGAGTTTTCAAGTGCAATACATTACCTGCCTTCTAGGTGTTTTTTGTTGAAAGAAATATACATGCAGCTTTAAATAAAATGTACTATAAAGTCATTAAAATCGAATAGTTTTTCATGAGAGACAAACTAGATGTAAGAGAAGTTGGACAAAATGCAAAAGCACAATGTTACAGAGTGATGCGAGCACTTGCACATGTAATGTGCTCTGAGTGCGTGCGTGTGTGTGCATGTGTGTGTGCATGTGTGTGCGTGTGTGCGTGCATGTACTTGCATGGCCAAGTGCTTATGAGCCCACAAAAGTGACACTTAATGTGATTGAGGGTATCTGAGAATTTTGATTATAAACTGCTCTACTATTGGGCTATGGCTCCACTGGCCACATTTTTCTTTCACAACATGTTGGCAATAAGCTTGCATTAGTGAATTTCAATGTATTCTTGACTTGTTTACAGTATGTACTCTTGATTGATTTGATTTGATGTGAATTGGAACTGAGCAAGGGCTGTTGTTAAATACTGTTGCACTGTTCTAAGAAATTGGAGAGTAAAATATAGTGGTGTATGAGAAGGAAGTAATTGACTGGCAACCCGGAGTTGTCTGGCAGACTGTTTTGATGTGCGAACAATGAGAATGCAGCAGTAATGGTGGCCCTGCATAAGAACAGCTGGTTATTCAGTGGAGACATGGCCTACACCTGTGATGCATTGACTGCTGTTGCATTTGGTATTTCTCATGTGTTTCCTCGTTCAAGAAGCAATTCAATAGCTTCCAAATAACAGAACAATTTTGGTGTTAAGTATGAAGTTGCACTCATCTTGTGCACAATGTGAACCTCAAAAAATAAATATATTTTTAAATATTTTGTCAGCTAAATAAACATACACATTTATGAAAAATTGTGCTTAAATATCTTTTGTAATTATTATTTTGTATGTCTGTCTGTTTAAATACTTTAACATTCAGCGACATGCATTTATTTGCTGAATAAAGACCAGGTGGAAAAATTCTGGCTATATTTATGGCCAAAATTGTGGTTGTTTCCAGATAATAAAGATGAGCAAACAAATTTTTAATGCCGATCTGTTACACTGTCTTTGTCATAAGTGTTGCAAAATAGTTTAAGACAGAACGTTGCAATTAGATTTTGCAATAAAACCTTTAAAGTTCGGACATTGTGTGTTGCAGAATGTGTGATTTGTTATTAATTTACACTATTGAAAACCCATCTTCAAGAGAGAGTGATTGGTGCAGTAGGTGCACAGAGTAGTCAAATTTCTGGATGTGAGAGATATTTTTAAGCTCAATAATTTAAATGCAAGTTCTATAATGTGGTGCATATCCTGCTGAAGTAGACATAGGGTTATTAGCAATTAAACACACTTCTCAAATAATTTTGAGACTGTGGTGGTGTAGTGGTCAGATTTACTCTTCTCTCCCCAAGGTGAACTGGGTTAGATTCTCGGCAGGGTCGCCCCCGGATTTTCGCATATGGGAATCGTGCTGCAAGATGCCGCTGGTCAGTGGGTTTTCTAGGGCATCTCCAGCCCTCCACTCCTCCCCAGCATTCCGGTGCTGCTCCATACTGGCTTCGCTTCCCGCTCATCTGCTCTCAAGACCTCAATGTTAAGAGCTGCCCAAACATCTCCACTCCAGAATAATATTTTTGTGTGCTCATAATAAACATAAATTTGATTGCATTACAAAAAGTAGACAGAATGCACATGTACTCACAGGGCAGTACTCGTAGTTNTTAGTTACACACACACACACACACGCACACACAGTCAGACACACACACACACACACAGTCAGACAAACACATTTTCCATGTTGATGTGCAGTCGTGCAACGTTACGCCGACTAGACCAGCTTCACGAGGCTGCAAGTGGTGGCACGTTTTAGTCTCGTGAGCAGTGGTTGGCTAACTGTGAACCTTGCGGCCAGGAGGCAAACTAGGGTGAGGCAGGAAATATGAAATGTGGCGGAGGGATTATCTTATGTTTAGGCCAGGTGTCTTGTTATGTATTAGTGGTGTATTGGACAGACACCTGGCCTAAACATAAGATAATCCCTCCACCAGATTTGAAATTTCCCATCTCACCCTAATTTTCCTCCTGGCTGCTAGGTTCACAGTTTGCGAATCACAGCTCACGAGACTGCAGTGTGCCACTGCTCACCGCCTGATGAAGTTGGTCTAGCCACCAAAACATTCAGCAAGTGCGCATCTGCAAGGAAAATGTATTCGTTTGACTTTTGTTTGTGTGTATCTATCTAAGAGTACTGCCCTGCAAGTACTTGCGCATTCTGTATACTTTTTATAATGTAATCGGAAGCCTAGTAGCCTATTCCCACCATAAAACCTAAATTTAATTTGGCTTAGTTTTGCTTTGATATGCAGTATCGCTTACACTAAGATAATATGCATATAAAAATCTATAAAATATGCCATTTTGTTTCACAGAAGTGGCACAAACTGAAAAGTACTCATATGTGAAGCAAGCAGGGGGAAGGATGAGTGCCCAGCCATGTTAGGCAACTCTGAATACGTACCATNCTGCAAGTACTTGCGCATTCTGTATACTTTTTATAATGTAATCGGAAGCCTAGTAGCCTATTCCCACCATAAAACATAAATTTAATTTGGCTTAGTTTTGCTTTGATATGCAGTATCGCTTACACTAAGATAATATGCATATAAAAATCTATAAAATATGCCATTTTGTTTCACAGAAGTGGCACAAACTGAATTAAAGTACTCATATGTGAAGCAAGCAGGGGGAAGGATGAGTGCCCAGCCATGTTAGGCAACTCTGAATACGTACCATNAAAGTACTCATATGTGAAGCAAGCAGGGGGAAGGATGAGTGCCCAGCCATGTTAGGCAACTCTGAATACGTACCATGTCAGTGTATGTTGTGCGAGTCACATAGCCTTTAGGTAAAGCATCGCAGACACGTGACACAATAAGTCAATCTGAGTTAAAGGGACAATTCTGAATCATCGTGAATAACATATAATAATTTCAGTATTTTTTTTAATTTAATATAATTTTTATTGTTTTTTCAAGTAAAATTTAGAGTGAAAATTTAAAGGTAACACNCAGTATTTTTTTTAATTTAATATAATTTTTATTGTTTTTTCAAGTAAAATTTAGAGTGAAAATTTAAAGGTAACATGCTTAAAATTACCATAATTTGTTCCATGCACCAATTTTTGGAAGTTTTTTTTAATGTGCATTTCTTATTAGGCCCANGCTTAAAATTACCATAATTTGTTCCATGCACCAATTTTTGGAAGTTTTTTTTAATGTGCATTTCTTATTAGGCCCAAGAAACAGATTTCAAGTGTCCACCATAGAAATCTTGACCAATTCCTAGGGACACTAGAAAGTGGTAAAAAAAAAAAAAATTACCAACAGTCTGTATAAATTGCGTGGAAATGGTGCTAAATGTCTGCAATAAACTGGAAAGACTGTGTAAAATAACAATAAATAAAAACATATTTTTGTCTAATCTTTTTTAATAATTTAAAAAAGAATTCTAAATATCACTGTCTTCATTCATCACACACATGTATGTGTAATAAAAAGTAGAAACTCAATATTTCATTATGTAGGAAATATTTGAATAAACAAATTTTACCCCTTTGGTATTTATAAAATACAGTAAAATATTACAAATGCCTATAATAAACAATAACATATCACAACAATTTTTTTAATGTACCTTGAATATTGAATATACATGATACTTGCACAATTTTAACAAACTTTCCATAAAAATCTTGGATACTTAATTTGCACGATACAGTAACATTCCATTACACAAAATCAGCAAATATTTTTTCTTTGAATGTTTTGAGAGCACAGTGTGGACATTTTCTGGTTNCAGCAAATATTTTTTCTTTGAATGTTTTGAGAGCACAGTGTGGACATTTTCTGGTTTTAAATTACGTCTCAATTCTATCAAAAAAAATTCCATAGGCAGTAAATTCCCTCTCACTATAAACATTTGATGATGGAATCTGCACAGTTTCAGTTAGTTCCACAAANTTCCATAGGCAGTAAATTCCCTCTCACTATAAACATTTGATGATGGAATCTGCACAGTTTCAGTTAGTTCCACAAATTTGCTAAGATTCTCCTTAACTCGTAACAAAACTTTGTTCATTGAGCACAGTTAAAACCCGATTATAAAGCAGTGTAACCTTCACAACATTTCTTCTGTGGTACACTACACAAAATGGGAATTTTCTTCGCAAATGTATAAAAGCTGTCACCATTTGTAGAAATGTTTCTGGTGTCGAAAAGCTTGGATATGGTCTCAAAAGGTACCCAACCCTTACTAACTAGCACAAGTGAATTTTTCAATTCTCTCAGTTTGAAATAAAGTTTATCAATGAATAGGTATGTAGAGCTCTCAAGAACAAAAATGTTATCAATCAAACCTTAACCATGCTCTAGAAGAAACTGTGGTGAGCATTTAATCTCGTATAATTGTTGTGTAGTTATGTTTTGGAAATATTCCGCAAAACTGCCACCCCCTTTAACTAGATTAAAAACACAATCAAATCATCTATGTATTCATGCACATACTGGACTGAAATGAACTATGAATTCCATATGGTCGTCACTGGGGAAGGGAACAGTTTTGGTGTACCTGATTTTGTTGGGTATTTTGCTTCAAGGAAAGCATATCCATTTGAGTTACGTATGTTAGTAAACAAAGATTTTGCATTATATACACAGAAGTTTAATTAAGTTAAAGTATTGCTCCACAAGTTAGCAACAATCCTGAGCTTGTGTGCCATATGTCCTCTGAAAAAACAAAAAACTTACTCTTGGTAGATCGCAGTTTGTGGCACCTACCAAACCTTGATTACATGTCTGTCTTGTTAGCGTATTGGATAATGAATGAAACACACAGTTCGATATATCCTTGTGCCAGAGGCGATTGCACACATGCCCGAAGGAATTGTTTAGAAATAGCTTGTGAACGGTTTGTCTGCGCCAGAGTAGTGCGACGACGCTACTGGTTGCTTTGGTAACAGCATTGAAGGGCCTGTGTTGGGGTCCATTGTGACCAGGAGGGTCATAAGTGGTCTCATCAGCTTCGTCACAATTTCGCAAATACATATTTGACATCCTCGGTCGTTTTGGTGGCACTCCCGAGGGACCTGCCTGCGGAGAAGTGGCATGCGCGCCGTTTTCGTTCTGCACACTCGTATTTGGATCCTTATAACTTCTTTCCTAGTTATCCGATTCTCTTACTTTTTCCTTCTCTATACCTGCGGCTTCGTTCTGCCAAAGTTAATGGCGGTTGTCTGTTTTGTGGCGTATTTCGACTCTGATCCTTGCCCTTCTTTCGCGGCATGACGCTGTTTCAAGAGTTCAAAGCGCAGCTGCTTTGAAAATTTTCAGAGTAGATCAGTGATTGTTGCGTTAAAAGAAGGGCCCTTTCATACCCTTTTGAATGAGTTATCACTCACGTCCGTGGCACTTATAGTTTCGGAGCAATGGCGCACAAAAGAATAAAAGTACTGCAAATTGCGCCAAAATTTGTCTCAAACTCGATGACGCACCATCGGAAGCGATAAGGCGAACGTTATAAAACAATGTATTTTTTATGTGCGGGCAAACTTGCTCCATCGATCGGTACATGTGCATGGTCCGACGTGC
>NQII01001153.1:0-101622 GCA_002778355.1 Clitarchus hookeri
ATTTACAAATCAGTTGGCAGTGCGCTCTGGGCGACAGAGAATCACACTACCTCCCACTTGTCCTTTACCTTAACTTATCCAGTGCACCCCTTGCTGTTTGTGTTATTTGCTGCAAGATTTATTTGAGAGAGCCAAAACTTCGTAGACTTAGATGCATAAAATCTTGTTAATGAAAGACCAGAAATCCTAATAAACAACTATGCTGACACAGTAGATATTGGCATAGAGAAGCCGTTTGGGTTCATTATTGAATTTTTTTGCGAAAATGTTTTCTTGCATCTACTGGTTGAAACTGAGCTCTAACTTACACCTCTGGCAAGAGAGGAAAAAACCGAACCAATTGTTCTATCAACTAGACAGATTAAAAACCATAAGCNAGCGAGTGCCAGCACTTAAGGATATGAAATCTTGAACATAGGTTTCTAATTTCTTGCTGTCAGGCATAATCTCATTGGACATTACCTGGCCAATTTTAAGGTCGAATAAATTTCCAGTACACAATTAAGAACTTCTTGATCGCTCTCACGGTTCAGTCTTTATATATATATGTAAATTTCCGTGTTTTTTTTCTGTGTTGTGGAGTGGTGAGATTTGGATGGCTCTTAAAGACGAGGTCTTGAGAACCGATGAGGGTGAAACGAGTTCGAAATGTAGCAGCATCGGAACGCATGGACGCGGGAAATGGGAGATCCCTGAGAAAAACTCACAGACCAGTGGCATCGTACGGCACAATTCCCACGTGCAAAAACCCGGGAGAGACCCCACCGGGAACTGAGCCTGGCTCGCTTGGTGGGAGGCGAGCACTTTAGCCGCTGTTTTCTGTGTTTCACTCGTGTTTAGTGGAATGGCTTTTGAAGTTTAATCAGCGGAATTGGTTGGAAACAGTTTCTTCGGGTATTTTGAAACTAACCTTTGAAAAATCACCCCCCTAGGAGTAACAAGTCAACCTGTTTTTTAAATAACTTGTATACCACAAATAGGTAACACTGTAATTAACTTTAAAATATTGTATGTTTGAATAAACGGAACTTTTACTTAGTATAATCTATAACTTGTTATATTTATTTAGTAAAAAATTCTAATCAGAAACATTGACAGCAGCGGTGTTGGCAACGGCTAGTAAGAAATAGTTCACACTAAAAATATTGTCTTAGCCTAGTTTTTTGGGCGGTATTTGTAAATTAAACGTTGTCTATTGACATATTTATATTTTTAGGTAGCACTGAAAAAAACAAATTTCATTGTTACAGTTAAAAATAACGGAAATTACGGTCGTAGACCTTAGTGACATGGTGTTTTTATTTTTCGTCCGAGGAAGAAACTTGAATACCTAGGCGGAGCGGAGCTCGTGTCTCTCTCTCTCTCTCTCTTTCTCTCTCTCTTTCTTTCTCTTTCTCTCTCTCTCTTTCTCTTTCTTTCTCTCTCTTTCTCTTTATTTCTCTCTCTTCCTCTCTCTCTCTCTCTCTCTCTGAAAGTTTCACACCGCTTGTAGTAGCAGGAAAATTATACATGTTTTCAATTGCAGCATATTTCATACTTATTACAGCAAAAAAAAATTATTTTTGAATTTGTAATTTACAATTAAAACGATATTTTATTGTTTGAATAATTATAATATATATGTGATGGCGGGAAGGTTACAAATCCTAAGTTGGCAGAAGGGGTGACTAGCGACATGACATGGCTTGTTGCTGAACGAAGCATTAACGTCTCTTCTTGTGAAAAATACCTAAAATTACCACATCAAGTTTGTACACGTCGAGTGTTTTAAAAGTACTTAGGCAAGTTATGATGATGTGATCGATCTGTTTTTCCATGGCAGGAATAAATATACTGTAATGTGTGGTGTGACTGCTAGGTGTGAAAAACGTATTGTTGCATCTCACGCTGGCCGAGCGAGTGTGTGATTGCAAATATTGGACGTGCGAAATTTATACGTTTTAGCCTTGAACTGTTTTAATAACAAAATTATTTATTACAACTATGTAACTTCACCCTATGTGTTTGAAACACAATTGTGTAACATGGTCACGTTTCTGCGATTTTAATTTTTGCTACAATCCCAACAAAATAATAAACCCAGCCAGATAAATTTAAATAAATAATGAAATAAACCNGATTTTAATTTTTGCTACAATCCCAACAAAATAATAAACCCAGCCAGATAAATTTAAATAAATAATGAAATAAACCTAGCAAACAGTAAGTACCAATGCATAGAAATATGAGCTGAATAAAAGTTACGGTAGGCCTGATTGTGTACATGTTTACCATTATCTTTTAAGTTTGTCGCTACTACGTACAAAAAATAAGCAAAACGAGTTGTGTGCTTTAATTTACTGTGTGTTTTTGTTGGAATGGTTGTTCCTTCGTTTTAATATTGAGGCCGTGCTTTTAACTAAATAACCCAACAAAACATATGAATAACAAGAGGTGAAATACTACAGTTCTTTCACACGCAGTTGTAACAGGTTTAAATACTCTCGTGGCAAAATATGAACGTGTATTACGTGTAAGACGCTATGTCTTGTATAAAAAAACAGGTTGGCAATGAAAAATAATAACCGTAAGAACTATCATCAATACAGACATTGTTAAAAGTCATAAAACTAACCTAAATATGGCCACAGGTCTATATTGTAAAAAAAAAAAGTGCGAAATGGTTTTCGAAATACGACAAAATTCTTTGATGAGCAGAAAACAGTGAACAAAGCATTTGGCAGTTTAAAACGAAGAAATGTTTTTGTTTACATGTAGCAAAAGGATACGTAATCGGTAAACAAAAGTAGCACTTTACCAGGGCTTCAGAGAAATGTGAAGTAACCGTGAATGGCCTATACAGGATAGTCCACCTAACGTGGACACCCCCAAAATTTCTGGAACGGTGGCAGATTACGAAATAAGGTTTTAGCTAAATAAAACTACGTACGGGGGCAAGTAATTTGCCGCAAAGTGACTATTCGTAACACGTGTATGGACAGAAATAATTAAACCATATATGAATTTTCCATGGGAAACACACATTTATTTCAAAGGCATCTGAAAAATACGAGCAAAGAGGAATTCAGTGATNATATGAATTTTCCATGGGAAACACACATTTATTTCAAAGGCATCTGAAAAATACGAGCAAAGAGGAATTCAGTGATATATCAACTGCAATGGAAAGTAACACAGCAACGCCAAGAAATAATGTACTAATATGATTAAGTTAAGTGTGCCGGAAGCATGCGGCAGTGGATCTGTAAGCACAGCTGTAAGCAAGCAACACGCGCCGTTATTCATCCTGGCGGGCCGCTTCCTTATAGCAGCGTAGAGCTTACCTTATTGGTGCAAGGGGAATATGCAATGCGATGTTGGACAAAGGAGAGGACCATAGCGGATGTGACGGGCAATATGGGTGTAAGTCTGATATCAATACATTACATTTTATTCAGATACCAATGTAATTCAGGAGATTTGTTTCCGAGTCAGTCACTGTACTGAATAACAAGTGCGTACAGATGCACAACGAAAATAGAACAAACCAATCCCAGTAGAAATTCAATCGCATCCGCATGCATAGTTCAAAAGAGCACAGTTATAGTTAAATTGATTCACATTAGGTCTTTTTACAGCATGTGCTCGATGTGTTTACCAACGACAGCAATACACTGTAAATGAGTATATAGCGAGCGACGAGCGTCATGAAGTGTTTCTGGAATAATGCCTCTGCAAGCTGCCACAAGACGTACTTGCATGTCTTCTGGCGTCGTACGAACCGTGTTGTACACTCTACCTTTCAGTGTTTCCCACAGGAAAATAAAACCAGGTGGTGTGAGATCGAAGGAGTGAGCTGGCCATCTTACAACACCAACACGCCCTAACCATCAGTATGGAAACGTTTCATTGACACAGTGTGGAAGCACCAGGAGGAAAAACATCCATCTCATGACAGTGACCAATGCATCATTCTCCGTCCACAACCTCCATATCAATGTATTGATTATTAAACTCTTTAAAATTTTGCGCAGATATCATAAATACGTTGAAAAATTCAAAAAATCCTATCCCGTAGGAACAAATGACAATATGGATTATCCCCAGTTGTGAGAAATGAATAATTGGTGCTAATTCTGTTCTTAACTATATAATTGAGGGTAAGTATACTTTTTTCTTTTTAAAAATTGCCCAAAATTATTAATACAAAAATATAAAAGATAATTAAAACAATTTTAATCAAATTAAAATTCCACAATTTAATAATATTAAAGTCAAATATAATTACAAAGTAAATGCCCAAACATATTAAATGCCCAGTGAAATACTAATCTTTAAAGCGTTCCCCTCTATGAAGCCCTTCCCATGTTATCTCTCGAGCAGTGTTTACGTCAAGATGTATGTAGTCCAGCCAGCCCCTCCAGAGTTCGTGACATCAGGTCTAAGGTGTTGAAACTCCAAAAAGGTAGCGCTGGTCGTTTTGGCGGTGCAATCACAAACAGATGCCGTAGTAGAAGCGTCGCACCGTCTGTAGGCAATGCTACGACCAGTGCTGAGGATGTTATGTAGAGGATGTTATGGTTGGTGGGGGGGGGGAGGTAACCTTCGTCATCGTCCAGTCGACCAGCTGATCGCGGCGCAGAAGCCAGGCCTCGACCTGCCGTCCCGCACCGCCGGGCGTCGAACGGAGGCATAGACAGGTATGTTGAATAACCCAGTCAATATCCCTCGTAGGACAGGTAATTCCCAGCATAGTAGGCGAAAACTGTGTCCATCATGCTGAAACCAATATCACGACGTATGTCGAGCGGTATGTCTTCCAGAAGTGCCGGTCAGGTGTGTCCGAGGAAATGGGCGTACGTACAGCTTGAATGAAGTACGGCCTTGTGATGTAGTCTCCAACTATTCCACACCACACGTTCACTTTCCACTGTCGCTGGTGCTCCACGTGCTGGACGCAATGCAGATTCTCTGTCGCCCAGTAGTGCATATTTCGTAATTTTACGCTCCCGTGGTTTGTACAGGTCGCTTCATCCGTAAACAATATGTTCTATAGAATATTGCTGTCACAATTTACAGACATCAGAACAAACCTACAAAAATGAACACGCTGCTGGAAATCACTTTCATGTGATGACTGATGAACAGCCACTTAACATAATCATATTTGCTTATTATTTCTTGGTGTTTCTGTATAACTTTCTATTGCATTTGCTACATCACTGAATTCCTCTTTGCACGTACTTTCAGATGCCGTTGAAATGAATGTATGTTTCCAAGGGAACAATTATATGTCATTTAATTATTTCTGTCCATGCATGTGTTATGAATAGTCTTTTTGCGGCAAATTACTTTCCCTCGTACGTAATTTCATTTAGCAAAAACAGCATTTCGTGATCTGGAACCATTCCATAAATTTTGGGGGTGTCCACGTTAGGCGGACCAACCTGGATATTCTCTTCAGTCACGTCACGTAAACTTAAGTCAAGGAAAAAATTAACGTATCTTGTTCACGGAATGTCGCTCTTAATACACAACCAAAGTAGAAAATATATCAACCGAAGTGTACTCTTATTGCTAGAACTGAAAATTTATAGGTACACTTTTCCTCTTTTGTTTTGTTAAAGAAGAACAATATTCCAAAATGCCACGTTGGAATTTTCTATATCCAATAAGTTTCTTGAAGGTTTATTTCAAACTCAAGGTCGGAGATTTTTTTTTTCTTTTTTCCTATTTTTAGTCTATTGTTATGCAATTTTTTGTACTGTCTGAGAGTGTCTCTGATTCGAGCTACGGATACAATGATCAATTCTTGAAATATGTTATTTATTTTAGCTTCAAGAAAAATTTTTCTACTTGGTTATGAGAGAATATTATTCTGTGCTGGAATATTTGTTTCCTAGCATTGATTTTAGTTGTTTCTCGTAAGAAACGCATTACGTCGAATCTCGCAGTCAACATATTCTTGTGACATTTTCATACCGTGAAATGTATCTGCACTGACAGTTATGCATCAGTTAGAGTTTTTTTTTCTTTTACATTAATCCACTTGTACAAAGAACTGTTGTGACACTCTTCTATTCTTGTCTGTAGTTTAAGACAGCGTTGCCTCGTTATGTAACCTGTGCTGTCATTTTCAACCGTATTCTGAAATCTGTAATTTGCTTATAACCACCCATCTAATATTTTAGTAGTTTTACATGTCTGTATGTGTAATTTTGGAATACAACTACAGTATCTGTATATCTACACAGCGTTTTTCCAAAAAAAAAGTACTAAATCTTTGTTTAAAACACGTTAACGTACAGATATATTAACTAGAAAGTTGGTGAAAATGCCATTATAATGAATAAACAACGAATGAATTTTTATCTTCAGTTCTTTGTAAATTCCAAATGTATTTAGTACACACGGTATTTGTATTAACACATTCACGTCAGCATGTTAGTATATATCGAAAATTTTGCAAAATCACAGCTTTCAAGTCGGCGAGAATCTGCCCCAAAATTTGAAATTATACCATGGTAATTTCTAAAAGATAACTGTGAAACAACGTATCCATAGAATTTCACAAATATTTTCTTATTTTTCTGTGTTTTTATCCTAATTTAGCAATGTTAATTTTAGCTATATAGTTTTCCGCAATTTATAACTGGAGAGGAAAATGTTTGTTTAAAAAACCAAACACAGTCAATTATTTGTAATAAATAAATAATAATATTGTAAATGTTCTTCATTTTTTAACATAATATTAAATTTATTATTGCTTAAATATTAAGTCTTAATTCTATATGATTTTGGTATAGTTTAACCTTTCCATTCTGCTTTTTTGATACACAGTTATAACTGCGTTCTCAGTAATGATGAACAGTGACTCACAGTGAAAGTGGTACACCTAGTACGAACTGACATTAGATTGGAAATGAATATTCTTTCTTAATGAAAATTACTGGTAACCCAATTTATTTAATGCATAACATATCCAGCTTTTAGGGTCTATAAAGATACGCATAATTTCTATGATTATATCAGCATAAAATGGAACACACTAAAACAACTGCAGAATGAACGCCACAGTGAAAGTGGTNCCAGGCCATGTCGGGCTAACGCATTCTGAACCACGCGTACCTCCGTTCAGTGCATGAAGGCAAGCATTTCATTCAAGTAATCTTTCGTAGATGAACATGGAACGTGAAAGAGGTCAGTCGTCTGTGGTGGTGAAGAAGCTGGTAAAATTGCATTACCGAAGGGTAGATCTGCGTGACATCGGCAAAATTGGGAATCGCAATCATTAAACTGTGCAAAATATTGTCCGTCGTTTTCGTCGGTACAGTAGAATAGAGGGCAAAGAGAAGCGTAGGTCCACACACATATTCACTGCATCAGACGAGCGATGTATTCGACCTCAAATAGATGAAGTCTTGGGGGAAAACCTCTGCCCAGAAACCGTGAGGAGAGTCCTTCGTAGAGAGGACTTACATGTCCGAGTAGCGCGCAATACACCATACATCAATCAGAAAGAAGACCGAACGTCTCAGGTTCCAGTTTGCTACAGATCACGCTGATAAATCTTTTGACTACTGGAAAACAGTGCTATTTACCTATGAAAGTAAATTCAATTTGTTTGCATCGGATGGGAAGGTCAGTGTCTGGCGTAAGCCAAACACGGAGCCTGCAATAAGAAATCCTCGGCCGACGGCGAAACACGGGGGTGGGTCCCTAATGGTATGGGGTTAGCGGCTTCGGGTGTGCGGAAACTTCATTTCATAGATAGTACTATGGATCAAAGCGTGTATTTGGACGTATTGAGGAAAGAACTACCCCGAGCGCTTGCAGGATTGTTTCACGTTCTACCAGGACAACGACCCGAAAAGTAAGGCCTGTAACTTACGCATGTGGTTACTCTATAATTTCCCCCTTGAACTATATACCCCTCCACAGTCACCAGACATCAGTGCCATTACAAATGTGTGGAGTGTGTTAAAAGAAAACATCCGCAAACATTCCATGTTTAACCGAAATGACCTCAACATTGCCCTTCAAACGGAATGGGATATGATGGAACCCTCTTATTGTGAAAGGTTGGTTTGATCTACGCCAGATAGGTATAAGGTCTCTAGGTACTAAGTGTCCACGCATGCCCTTCAACGACAGGACATATATTGACTGTAGCATTATTCATTGTGGTGTACATCTTGACCTCAGAATCTATAGTTTTTGTTGTAAATTTATATATTATTTTGTGAAGATAGTTGCTTTTGGAATCTGTCGTATGATGATTGTCAATGCGTTAATTCACTAATACACGCAATTTGCACATCCAACAGACTTGTATTACAACAATGAAATATCATAGGATATGTGTACTACTGTCACTGTGAGTCACTGTATGTGTAGAATCTAAATTTAAAAAAAATTCTAACGAAATATACACTTGCTTTAAATTAAATGCACGTACTAGGGTGTTTGAGTAGGCACCAAAAAAAATTGTTTTATTGAATGACCATGAGAAGTGATTTGGTTTGGAGAGCTCAATCGTCCCACAGTAACAAGGACTTCCTCTATAACACTTGTTTAATTCAGCGAAAGTAAGCATGGCGTGGAATAAAAAAGTGTTTTGCAAACGACGAAAGGTACTCGAAGGCATTACCAGATAATGTCAAACACAACAAGCTAAGTCTCGCATCTATAACCTGGCTATTACACCACATAACGTTCGAAAAGTTATTATTCTAGGTAACGATCGCTGTCTATAATCATTTGCTGGTCGTCAAGTGATTACAACGCCTTGTTGCCGCTGCGAGGGTCGCAGACTTGTTTAAGTTGTGAATGGATGGTTCAAGGCCGCAATTTGTGTGCCTAATGCTTGGAAACTCAAAAAGTTACACCCGCCACAGTGTAAAAATACACACACATTAAAAGCGTATTTTCGCTCTTGTAGCGCGTGATATTTGACAGAACAGCGTGTATTAATACAAGAACATTGGCTTGATTAGGTGTATGGTTATTATGGAATGTTTACTGTGACATAAAAGAAAGATCACATAATCATGATGTAAAATAAAAATTACACAGACTTCGGTGGAAACTTCTGCCGCATACGTGTAGATAAAACTACAATTTTGTTTACAGTGTTTGTGGTTCTTGAGTTTTTCTTTATGGCGTATTTCATTGTGTGTGCAATGAAATCTTCACATCTCTGTTAGCGTGCAGCGTGAATGTTCCGAAACTGTGAAGTTTGTTGATGGGTGCAACATGGAGTGGGGTCAACTGCGAATTTCGACGGAACGTGTTGGTAATCTATTAAAGCATAATAGTTCCTGCGTGAGCATACGCGCGTCTCAAGTAAGCAAATGCTAGATGCAGATTATATATTTTATTTGTGGTTGCTGCTGTTTACCTTCATCCTACTAGAAAAAAAAAACACAAAAAAAAAAGTAATTATGGAAATGGGTTTTTATATCTTGCCTACTTAGTTTCCTTAGAAGGATGGGAGATAATAAAATTAATAGGGTGTCAGGAATTCGATTATTTAGCTTCGATCATGCGTATTAATTAATATTTAACTGTTGCAAATAAAGCTTGCGGCGTGCTACAACAAGAACGTGTAGGAGCCCCTGGCACGTATCCAGCAATTACGTATGGGGAGGATCAGTCTGGCTGAAGACAGGGTGTACCTGAAGGCGTGAAGAAGGCAAGGCCATTTGTCCCTCTGTGACGCAGAAGAAATAGTGAAACCACGGATATAAACATACCAGAAATATAATACCCTACATTACACAAATCTCAATAAGTGTTCCTTTTGTGAAAAAAAAACCTAGTTAATAAAACAGTATACATTAGTGTCGAAGGTTTTAATTAATAATTGCTTGCTCCTGTCTGTGAAATTCTAGCCATGCTCGCAGATATCATCTTTTGTTCATATAATATAATCATTCACTATACTATCTCCGTAGCTACACTATAAAGGGATATTAATATACAAATTAAAACACCACTCGAAGGTGTGCATCATAAAAACAAAAGTTATATTTTTAAAATGTTCAATTACAATAACACAAACATGACGGAAAGGAGAGGGAGCTTGAGAATTATATTATGAGGGACACCATCTCGGCTATCAATTCGTAAAGTATTGCAAGGGGGTTTTTTTTTTTTACTCATTTTATGGGCGGCGGTGATGTAGTAGTCAGACTACTTGCCTCCTACCTAGGCGAACCGGGTTTGGTTCCCGGCGGGGTCGCTCCCGGTAGTAATCATGCCGGACGATGTGCCGCTGGTCGGCGGGTTTTCTCGGGGACCTTCCCTCACACTTGCAGTCCGGTGCTGCTCCACACTCATCTCGGTTTACCCTCATCGGCTGTCAAGACCTCGTCGAGGTTAAGAACCGAACAAATTCTCCACTTCCACGCTTTCATTTCTGAGTGTTACCTTCCCTTACGGTGCCATAGTATTGGCACATCCAAATTTAAAGGCTGTTTATGAAGAAAGTCGTATATGTCGGTAAACCAAACCCGTAATTGCACACAAACACATTGTGAAAATACATCGCGGTAAAAATGTTGCGTTCAAAAACAAATAAATACTTTAAAACAAACAATCATATTTTCTGAACAACAAACAAAACAATATTGGCAGAGAAAAAGGTTTCTTTGTATAACGATCATGGTGTGTTAAAACTCAATACCACTGGGGATTGTTTACACATATTTCACTAGTCTCGTGCAATGTTTTGTGGCAGTAGTCACCGTAAGTTCGAAGCAGAAGGAACATCTAGTAGCAGTGCTGCTCCATTCACTAGGGGATAGCTATCGGAAGATTGGAGACTTTGTAAGCTGTGCTATAGTAAGGGTAGTCATTATCAGGTGCAAGGGGACTGGTGTAACAGAGAATAAGCGTTGTATTCCCTGGACACCTCCTTTGGATACGTGCCTGTAGGAGCGTGTGAAGGTGGACGCGCAGGCTGCTTGATGTGAGCGGTGGCGCAGCGGCTAGAACGCTTGCCTAACCGGGTTCTATTCCCGGCGTAGCCGCTCCTGGGTTTTCGCACGTTGGAATCGTGCCAGACGATACTGCTGGTCGGTGGGCTTTCTCAGGGAGCTCCCGTTACCCCTGCCCTTGCATTCCGTCGTTGCTCCATACCCACGTCGCTTCACCGTTATCGGCTTTGAAGAACCGCCCAAATGTCTTCACTACGCTACTTGCTGAGAGGTAAGGAAGACGGTGGCGGCGGCGGTTCGCGACTCGCCAGTGTTTGTTGGTTCAGAGGCCGTGTGTGCGGTGTACACACGGGCGGCAAGGTGTTACAACGTGGCAGCGCTGATTTACTGCCCCCCCTCCTCCTTCAGGGCATGCTTTGTTTGTGTGCACTGCTCCGCCGCCGTTGCAGCCTGTGTGTTCGTGGTCGACCTCAGCCGCCGCCCGGCCTGCTGCGAGACAACGCCACCTTCTCACTTCAACTCCCTTCACAGTTGAGAGGTTTTGGTAGATTCCAAAACTATTAAATACGAAAATATTTCATTTTTCAGCAATGGGTACTTACCTGACAGTGAAAATGTAGAGATTTAGGCGGCATCGAGGTATAGACAGCCGATGAGGGTGAAACGAGGTGAGTATGGAGCAGCCCGGAATGCAAGGGTGGGGGAAACGGGAGATCCCCGAGAAAACACGCCGACACTATTCCCACATGCAAAAATCCGGGAGCGACCCCACCGGGAATCGAACAGGAATCCCTAGTACAAACATTTTTAACTCCTGAATGCCGCGTCTGTTCATAACGAAGCATTGCGACAGGCTCTCCTATCACAGCGATGTGTGTTCCCGGGTAGCTGGATTTCTCGCAAATCAGTTATGTAAGAGCAAGACACTATTACATGCGACAAGAGCCAGTACATTAAATTACAAATAATACTTTTCAATTTTCTCATTTCCCTTATGGCTTGGCATCACCTATTATGCAGAAATGCTTCGTTTTCGTGTCACAATTTCAGTTTGAAAGGTATTATTGGAAATGTTTGATTATAGAAAATTTACCATTTTCTAGTTGTTTAATACTTTTGTATGTAATTTTCACTGTGTGTTATTTCCTACTTGGAAAAAGGCAGTAACTAATTGACGTAATATAATTATGTTCCTGACTTTTTACAGGCAGATAACACACAATTAAAATTACGCACAAAAATATTAAACAACTCGTAAAATGTAAATTTTCTTTGATCATGCATTGTCAGTAATTACTATGAATCCAAAATTGTGACGCGGAACCGAAGAATTCCTGCAAAATGGGTGAAGCCGAATCTTAAAAACACTGCGTATAAAAGCCCGACAAATTGCTATTTTGAACGAATATCGCCATTTTGTTTTTGGAGTACATTTACTAGAATAAAACACGTGGTGGCTGTAGACAATTGGTTTTACTTTTCCTGAAAAAGTCTTATTTCGCAGAACATATATTTACTATATATTGTTTACATACAAACACTGATTTTACAAACAATATTTTACTAGGAATTCCCCTTAAGGGTGCAGTCTGCCTGGAGGTATATTGCGTTTCCGAGACCTAGAAGCGTGGAGTGCATCAAATGTCTGGCCGCCTTTACGCGAAGGCATTGAAATAGCACTGCAGTATTTTTCTCGTCGATTCGCCCTATGAGACTTTCAGCGGTTAAAACAAACGTTTATGGCGTGAAAAAAGTCAAAGGAGTGTAGCATGTTCCTATGATATTTTAAGTATCCCGTACCAAAAGTTTTATACCAAAAAATTATCGTGAAACAGTTGTACAAACCCATTTTACCTTTTAAAAAACACAATTGAGACGGAAATAGAAAACGGAAACTTACATTACGACGTCAAAAATACCTTAAATGGTATTTTTAAGCAAACGCCGCTCAAAAATTGTGAAGTGTTCAAATGACAACTATACGATTGAACTTGTGCGCTATGTTCGGGGTTCTGGCATACGGGACGTTTAATTTTTTTTGTAACAGCAATTTTGAGCACCGGTGAGTGTGATGTGAAGTGAAAATGGAGCAGCGGCGGAATGCAAAAATGGTGAAGTGGGAGTACCTCAAGAAAACCTGCCACTTTCCCAAATGCGAATATCAGAGCGACCTCGCCGGGAATCGAGCCCGGTTCGTCTTGGTGTGAGAGGCGAGTAGCCTGGCTACCACACTGCCGCGGGGCTTTGACACCAACTGCGTGCTTTGGTTCTGAGTCCTGCCTCATTTGGTGTGTTGTTCTCCTCTTCGTAGGAGCGCCGCGCCACAGCAGGTTCAAGTTCAAGGTTGAGAGCATTCATCACACAGAGCATTTCTGCTTGCTCTGGGCGGCGGTCCGCAAACAGCTTGGCTCACGTCTGAAGATGAATGTTCGAGAACACCAACAACACAGTACCTTGGTCTCTGTCCCATTTTACTTCAGCAAATACCATATTCCTCTTACTTTACACACTTTATTGTTTCAAAGTTAGAAGTACATTCGTTAAGCCGCGACTGTGTTCATCGTACTGTTAGTGAAGACATGGATGGTAATACTAAAATTTATTTTCAGCGTTTTCTAATGTCTTGCCGAATCCTTTGGTCCATGACTAACAATTGGAGTTTTGCATGTGTTGTCACATTAGAGCACAATTTTAATAATTTTTTGTGTATTTTTTAAATTGTATCGCGTGCTGCTGGCGAAATAGCGTACGACCGTTACTGGAATAAATTATATTTCCACCCGACTGAGAACTGGAGCATACACACACACACACACAAACGTGCACGCGCGCGCGCACACACACACACACACACACACACACACACACACAAATTACCGGAATGGTTGCAGATCACGAAATGCTGTTTTCGCTAAATGAAATTAAGTACGGTGGTAAGTAATTTGCCGCAAAGTGACTATTCATAGCACTTCTATGGACAGAAATACTTAAACCACGTATGATTTTTGCCTTTGAAACATGCATTTATTTCAAAGGCATCTGAAAGTACGTGCAAAGAGGAATTAAGTGATACGGCATATGTAGTGGAAAGTATTCCAAGAAATAATGTGCAAATATGATTAAGTAAAGTGGGCCTGTAGCATGGGGCAGTGGACCTGTACGCACAGCTGTAAGCAAGCAACACGCGCAGTGACTCATCCTGGTGGGACCGCTTCCTAATATCGTTGCACTGGCATCCCGGTCGCGGAAGAAACAAACTCGAAGACGCTGTTTGGAGAGCTCAAAAAGAATCTTCAAAGAGTCACAAGTGCACACAACACAGTGGATCTTAGTCGTCTAAAGTTCTCGTGTTGACGATTAGTCACTTGCTGCCTCAGATTCCATGGCTGAATCCAACAGTTATTCGGTGGATACGTCTGCATACTCCCATACTCTCCTCGTGTCCGTGAAGATTTTTGATTTAATTGGCCTGTTCATATCCACCTTCCGTCTGATAACTGCATTATAATCGGTATAGTGGCGTTGGAACAGGGGAGGGGACTGTGCGGTCCTATTCAAATAAAATACAGACGATTTCAAAAAGTTACTTGAAAATTGTGGTGAAAGATAAGGGCATAGGGCCTAAGGGAGTATTTATTTTTAAGGACGTGCATATTCGCCGTTTACGAAAATGTAAAAGTAAATATTTTACATAAATTTACACGTCATGCAGCGTGTGTCGTTGGCCTGTGAATTTTTTTAAGTTCTTCGTTTTATTGAATGAAAAATTAAAAATTACTCGCTACTTTAAATTTAACTAGAACCATTTTATTTTCGTCTGTGCATTTCTTCTAACGTTTTTGCCAAAAAAAAAGTATTATTTTTAATTTAAAAACAGTAGTTATTTAGGCACCAGATACAAAAATTTAGTTTTAATATAATTTAAATGCAGTGAATTGAAACGTATTGATTGATTANATATTTTACATAAATTTACACGTCATGCAGCGTGTGTCGTTGGCCTGTGAATTTTTTTAAGTTCTTCGTTTTATTGAATGAAAAATTAAAAATTACTCGCTACTTTAAATTTAACTAGAACCATTTTATTTTCGTCTGTGCATTTCTTCTAACGTTTTTGCCAAAAAAAAAAAGTATTATTTTTAATTTAACAACAGTAATTATTTAGGCACCAGATACAAAAATTTAGTTTTAATATAATTTAAATGCAGTGAATTGAAACGTATTGATTGATTANCGTGGTATGCGAATACTGTTTTGTACCCACCCAGTCAGGTACGATGTATCCCTCTACCCCTACTTCTCCACCTTCCCGCACGGTGCGTAATTGTTTGTATAACTGTTACCTCTAGTATTGATGGTTCACTTGGGATTCGAACCCGGAACATCCAGCCGTAGATATAGTCTATTCCACGAACAAGTGCTTTTTTTTTTTTTTACATTTATAAATGTAGTCCTGTGTGCAGTTATTTCCATGGCAAATTGTTTTGCGTTGACATACCAAGCATGTTGACAGTCAGCTGAATGTTTTTAAAAACGTTATCTGTGGCCCAGGGAGACACTGATATTGCCCTGGAAACCATAAAAACGTGCACTCTTTCGTGGACCAGACCATATCCCCAGCCCAAGTCGGAGTGCATATTCCAAGCATTCGTCGTCAGTTCACGCACTTAGGTGTTCGTTAAGTTGCATAAGGTCTAGCGTCGCTGATGAGATCAAAGGGGTCACCTTAGATATGCCATTTCGATCCACTGTTTTCTCAGTTCACAGCCTTGTTGCCAATACAAGAAAATGCGGTGGAAATTTATTTGATTTTTAAAAATTATAAACGTAGGATTAAACAAAATACCTTTACTCAGTCAATATCTACTAGGTTATTAGAAATATAATTTCGCTTTTAATATAACCGAGTACGTAACGACAGTTTTGTAACTTCACTCGATAGTTTAACATTGCACACGTTGCTTCCCTGCTCTACTTAATGCTTTGTAACTTGTCTGGGTCTATGTTTACCGAGATGAGATCATTGATTTTCTATTTGGTTTGTTAAAAATACGCTTGAAATACAAAGGTGTTAAAAAAAATGAGGGGTCGCTAGTCTTCAATGCCTAATTGTAGAAAGTATTAAAGCGAACCCCCAAAAAATGTATACCAGTTTCCAACTTTATGTATGAACAGTAGGAAAAAAATAACTAAAACAAAAGTTGTCACCTAGACAACGTTTGCCTTGACGAAGATGGGTTCCCTGTATTGTGGCGTCAGGGTAGCCAATATCCGAATATCATAGTTTTTCCTCGTGTTGATGTGCTTTGACGAATGTTATGTTGGCACTGTAATTGCGACGTGTTAACGTTTTGTAGGTCAAAGTAAGAGCTCGACGCAATACATGGCAGTTCCGCCTCTCTGCTTTGCTTATTCTATGAGTGAGATGTGTTTCGGGTTGTGGGACGATGTAATCCCTCTCCTCTCCACTCTACTTTTTTTTTTTTTTTGGGCGTGTGGATCGCGGGATAACCGGCGGCACTGACCTTGTCTCGAGGACAGTGGAGGAGGCAACTGGTCACACGCCTTTTACGGCGCCAACCATCTCCTGTGCTCTCTCTCTCTCTCTCTCTCTCTCTCTCTCTCTCTCTCTCGTCAGCAGAGCCCACGCGCGCGTGCATGACTCTGGATCTGTTGCCTGTACCCGAGCCTTCAGCAAGAAGCCATTCACATTGTATCCTCGGTCGTTCGCTCTCACAAGGGAAGTGCTACCGCCCTGCATCTCCTCTTCAACCGGCTGAAAAAATCTGCTTTCTGCCGGCCGCTTTGTTCCTGAGCCGGCCTTCATTCACAGTCGCCGAGGGCTCATTCACAATGCGTGCCGTAAGCCCGACGTCACCTTTCCTATCCTGCCATGGCCGGCGACGTTAAAAATTCTATTGCCAGCGCGTCTTTTGAATCGCGGCTACATGGCGAGCGCCAGGTGGACCTGCCTGCGAGCTGCCTTCCGGTCAGCCGAAACACGTCCGTCAGGCAAGAGCGTCCGACTTAGGGTCCGCTGCACCATTGGAGTTCACTGCTTCATCCGAGATCATTTTATAACTCGACTTAAGGGGTTGTATCACCCCTTACACAGGAATTATTCGTTTCAGTGTCAAAACAGAAGTATCAGGGACATTATGAAAATGTTTCAGTACAGAAGCATTACAGTTCATGGTTCTGTGCAAATTTTGGTTCCTGATTCTTAATAGATATTCCCAGGTTGTCATTAAACGGTGAAAATAAACTAATATATAAAATGTTTGTATTAAGTTAATCCTTGAATAAAAATGCGTTAGTAGTTAAAATAATATGCCCGCTTTGATGGGTAAGGCAACAAGATAAGCTTCTATGGTCGCATTTTTCAATCAATTCTCCTAAATCTGAATTAGGATGAAATAAATGAAAAATTCAATATGGCGGGTAACGCAACCTCGTCGCAGAATACTTTTCCACCATTCCACTTCAATCCATGACTGGAGATCGAGATGAACTTTATTTTGAACCGCCGAATATTGTTGTTAAGCCGTGATACAAAATCAAATTAGTGTCTGGGACGGCACTGTTTAATGTATTTATTTACCAGAAAGAAATTTCGTAATATTTAAGTTGTTTGAGAATGGATTTCGCTGTTTACAGTTGTAAGATATAAATAGAGTGCGGCATAACGCGAGCTTCAAATCTGTTACATTTCTTAAATTCACAAAAATTATTGATAATTTGTAATGAGTACGAAATTTACATTTCGGAAAGAATCAGTGGAAAACTGAAACGGCCAATCGGAAACCGTCCTCGTTTTTTGTACGAGCCACGCCGTAAAATTGAGCTCACACCGGTATCATTGCTCGCGAAAAGAGCAAACTTTTACCGGTGATTCCCAGATGTTCACTGTTTCACATATTTTATATAAATATTCTTAGAAATTATCAATTCGTTTTGTAATATGGTCTACGAAAGTTCAATGTATATGTTTATAATGAATTATGTATATCTAAATGTAAGTTTTAACTAAAAAAAAGTATCATATAAATATACTTAGGAAAAAAATCGGTAGGAAGCACTAATATACAGAATGATTCACAGCACCCGTATCATCCCTTTTTCTCAGAAACAACACGGAGAGTTCGCAAAATAAGTGTGATAACTATACCCTATATGGAGCATCGATTGGTAATAATCCCATTCCCCTGAACATACCGGTGGTAGGGGTATGGGATGTGCGCTTTGAAATTGCAAATGGGAATGTGGGTTGTATAAGGTATCGTTGGATATATCGTCTAAAAGTAAACATCATTTACTAGGGCACTTTTTTTTCTGACGTGCATATNGTATAAGGTATCGTTGGATATATCGTCTAAAAGTAAACATCATTTACTAGGGCACTTTTTTTTCTGACGTGCATATTTTACGCACAATAAAATAAATCATGTAAGCATGTGGTTTGTGACGTGCGTAGTTTACGCACATAGAAAATTGATCGCAGACGTGGTTTACTTTCTACAATCAAAACGAAATCAACGAAACGTGTTGTTTTTCTGGCGTGCATACCTAGTTAACGTAAAATCAGAAGGACGTAAAGTGTACTGTAAATACCGGTATGATGTGAGAGAACTACCGTGAACTGGGAACACTGATTCGCACACAACACACTCCGTGAGTGTTCGAAATGTCGATCATCCTGTATGAGACATGACTCTGCTCTCTTTCTTACGTTCGCGGATACTCGGCGGACCTCAGCACTGATGAGAGATCCACACGCTGCTCTGATTCTGTCATTCATTCAATGTGAAACGAATGACTGTCTGTATGACCGAACGTTCGATTGTCAGTTAACTTGAATGCAAAACCTGCAGTTCCTGTAAGTTTTATATGGCTTATCTGCTTGCTGCTTAGTACTGCCTTATTCTCCGCGTTTGTTCTGAAACTGTCGATTAGATACACTTAACTGTTATTATTAATCATTGATTGTGCGTAAACTACGTACGTCAGATACACAATGTGCGCCATTGCGGTATTGCCAGTTTGGAGTGAGACTCACTTTGATACTAGCAGTGACCTGTGTGCCTTACTGCATGGACTCTTGCAGTAGGTATTATACTGTTTCCGAGCAAACGCGGCGATTAATGCAGCACTACGCACCAAGCAGATAATCCATCTACCACTTACAGGAACTGCAGGCTTTGCATGCAAGTTAACTGACAATCGAAAGGTCGTTCGTTCAGACAGTCATTCGTTTCACATTTCAACCATTAATCGTGTGTGTTGTTTCAGTGTCATACATTGTCTGTCTGCGTTGTTGCTTTCTGAATGGAATGTAGATTACAAACGAAGAAGCATTTGAAATGCTGATGATACCAGATACCAGGAGAATGTCGTCGGAACTCCAGAGCTGCTGCCCGTTTGTATGCAGAGAGATACCCGCAGCGCATCATCACTCGCGAAATATCTTCCAGCATCTTGCATGTCGCGTGCGCACATCCGAGCTAGTGCAACAGACACACAANCCGTTTGTATGCAGAGAGATACCCGCAGCGCATCATCACTCGCGAAATATCTTCCAGCATCTTGCATGTCGCGTGCGCACATCCGAGCTAGTGCAACAGACACACAACAAACGTCACATCAGACGACCTGTGAGATACGAGAGGGCTGATGGTATACTCGTTGCCATGGTAGTTAATCCCCATGATTCTACACGTACGATTGCCCGCGACTNGTATAAGGTATCGTTGGATATATCGTCTAAAAGTAAACATCATTTACTAGGGCACTTTTTTTTCTGACGTGCATAGTTTACGCACAATAAAATAAATCATGTAAGCATGTGGTTTGTGACGTGCGTAGTTTACGCACATAGAAAATTGATCGCAGACGTGGTTTACTTTCTACAATCAAAACGAAATCAACGAAACGTGTTGTTTTCTGGCGTGCATACCTAGTTTACGTAAAATCAGAAGGAGGTAAAGTGTACTGTAAATACCGGTATGATGTGAGAGAACTACCGTGAACTGGGAACACTGATTTGCACACAACACTCTCCGTGAGTGTTCGAAATGTCGACCAACCTGTATGAGACATGACTGCTCTCCTTCTCACGTTCGCGGATACTCGGCGGACCTCAGCACTGATAAGAGATCCACACGCTGCTCTGATTCTGTCATGCATTCAGTGTGAAACGAATGACTGTCTGCATGACCGAACGTTCGATTGTCAGTTAACTTGAATGCAAAACCTGCAGTTCCTGTAAGTATTATATGGCTTATCTGCTTGCTGCTTAGTGCTGCCTTATTCTCCGCGTTTGTTCTGAAACTGTCGATTATATACACTTAACTGTTATTATTAATCATTGATTGTGCGTAAACTACGTACGTCAGATACACAATGTGCGCCATTACGGTATTGCCGGTTGGAGTGTGAGACTCACTTTGATGCTAGCAGTGACCTGTGTGCCTTACTGCATGGACTCTTGCAGTAGGTATTATACTGTTTCCGAGCAAACGCGGCGATTAATGCAGCACTACGCACCAAGCAGATAATCCATCTACCACTTACAGGAACTGCAGGCTTTGCATGCAAGTTAACTGACAATCGAAAGGTCGTTCATTCCGACAGTCATTCGTTTCACATTTCAACCATTAATCGTGTGTGTTGTTTCAGTGTCAGACATTGTCTGTCTACGTTGTTGCTTTCTGAATGGAATGTAGATTACAAACGAAGAAGCATTTCAAATGCTGATGATACCAGATACCAGGAGAGTGTCGTCGGAACTCCAGAGCTGCTGTCCGTTTGTATGCAGAGAGATACCCGCAGCGCATCATCACTCGCGAAATATCTTCCAGCATCTTGCATGTCGCGTGCGCACATCCGAGCTAGTGCAACAGACACACAACAAACGTCACATCAGACGACCTGTGAGATACGAGAGGGCTGATGGTGTACTCGTTGCCATGGTAGTTAATCCCCATGATTCTACACGTACGATTGCCCGCGACTCATGTTCGTCTCAAAGTAGTGTGGAGAATCCTCGCTGTTAATCGTTTAAAACCGTACCATGTAGAGCTGCACTAAGAACTTGGGAATAATGACATTCCTTAGCGAATTTATTTCTTTAACTAGTGCCCAAGCAAGGATGTAACGCCCATTACAGGTCTGCAGGCAACCCACATTGGCTCCGTCAAGTGGATAACCAGCATGNCCCAAGCAAGGATGTAACGCCCATTACAGGTCTGCAGGCAACCCACATTGGCTCCGTCAAGTGGATAACCAGCATGTGTGGAGCCTTAATACTTGATGTGGCCTTCTCGGACATAGTTTCATAGGACCTAATTTTTTTGAAGGGCACTTGAATGGTGCAGCGTATGCAGACTTCCTACAGAAAATTTTGTATTTGCTGATCGAAGATGTCCCTCTCGCTCTGAGATTAACACCGTGGGTTCAACAGGATGACTGTCCTGCTCACTTTCCACGCAGAGCTCGGCTGGTTGCTGACATGTTATTACCCAGACGGTGGATCGGACGAATGGGTTCTGTAGCTTGACCACCACGTTCTCCAGACTTGTCTCCATATGATTTCTTTTTGTGGGGGAGAATTAAAGACATTGTCTACGGCGTGCATCCAACAACGAGGGAAGACATGAAAGGCAGAATAAGAGCAGCATTTGGATCTCTCAGCTGTGCTGAGGTCCGCCGAGTATCCGCGAACGTAAGAAAGAGAGCAGAGTCATGTCTCATACAGGATGGTCGACATTTCGAACACTTATGAAGAGTGATGTGTGCGAATGAATGTTCCCATTTCACAGTAGTTCTTTCACATCATACCGGTATTTACAGAACCCTCGACGTCCTTTTTATTGTACACAAACTAGGTATGCACTCCAGAAAAACAACATATTTCGTTGATTTTTTTTAATTGTAGAAAGTAAATCACGTATGCGATCAATTTTCTCTGTGCGTAAACTACAAACGTCACAAAACATATGCTTACATGATATATTTTATTGTACGTAAACTATGCACGCCAGAAAACCACTGTCTTAGTATATGTTGTTTCCTTTTCGACGATATATCCAACGATGCCATATACGACTAATGCTACCATTTGCAATTTAAANTAGTATATGTTGTTTCCTTTTCGACGATATATCCAACGATGCCATATACGACTAATGCTACCATTTGCAATTTAAGAGATCACCCCCAGTACCCCTACCTGTGGTATGTTAGGGGGAATGCCATTACTGCCAATCGATGTTTCATCTAGGGTAAAGTTATTACCATTTTTTTCAGCTAACCCCCTGTGTCGTGTTGTTTCCAAGAAAAAGGGGTAATACGAGTGCTGTGAATCAATCTGTATAAACCAACTTTGTTTGGACGCATGAAACCAAATTATCGAATTTTAAAAATAATTCAGCTAAATCCGAACGAAGTACAGTTTACTGTACACGACTTACTTCAGAATATTGGTTTTAAAAATGACGTACAAACCAGCGTGGTTAAATACTGAGATTTCCACCCAAATACCGAATTGGTATTGTATAAACTTCTATATACCAATTGTGCATAACATTTCTTGTAAATATTGTTAAAAAAAAATTTCAATTTGTTTTACTGTGTGCAAATTTTTTGAAATGCACGTATCTTGATTTTTTATTTATTTGTTTATTTATTTAACCTATGGGTGATGTCTATCATGACTATGCGAATACTGGCGTCTAAAAATCTAAGTTCCTATCAACGCAAATGCACGAAAGTACTTTTGACGAATGCACGAATATACACTAGGCAATTTACTATTGTGATTTTGTAAAAATTTATGATTAATTGGTAAAATGTAATTTTTTATTATTTGGGAATTATAAATTCAAGTGTTTTGAGAGCCGATGAGAGTGGAGCGAGGTTAGTACGGAGCAGCGCCGGAATTCAATGTACTTCATTAACATTCTTTGTTGTTGTAAATNGCCGGAATTCAATGTACTTCATTAACATTCTTTGTTGTTGTAAATAATATCTGCAACCTTTTTTCTTCATGCTTTATTATATTCGATAATCGAACAACAACCACAGAGATAATAGACGGGGAAAGGGGTGATCCGCGAGAAAAGCCGCCGACCAGCGGCATCGTCCGGCACTGCTCCCGCCTCCCTGCCGCTTGAACAGCGTTACACAGTGCTAGTGATTCACGATTTCCTGCTTGACTATTAAACGTGCTTTCAACGGCATGATCTGCGAATAGAACACACACTTCAGTAGAGAGCTGTTGAGTACTTTCAAAATGTCACGCACATTGGAAACATAATTCCAGAGTATTCCAAAATGGCTAAAAATGACTTTTTCAAAGCGCTGCATCTCAACATATCCGCCTCAGGTACGTACAAAACTACTCAGGGGTCCTGCATTGAACCTTCCAACAGACTTTACACCAATAAAATAATAGTGTCGCCGCTGAAAGTCCCATAGGTACACGTAGTGCGACGGGCACTGCACGTCAGTTGAGAACCGTGCGCTTAGTGGCGATGGCGTACCTGATGCGCGTGGCAGTCTCACCCTTATCGCCTCCGCTCATCTTGGCCTCAAACGAGGGAAAAAGTTAGTGGTAGGCGGGAGCCTTAAGCAGGAAGACAGAACGTGCGCGTGTGATGGGGCAGCTGAGTGGCGCCGCGTCTCGGAGTATGCAAACCAGGAATATTCTCAAGGATAAACGTGCACCCCCTCCTTTCCGACAGAAATAGATTGGCTCTCGGCGGGGAAGAACAACAAACTGTCCGGCGCCGAACAAACTCGACCCGCGCTGGGGAGAACACAGCCCCGCGTGTTGTGGAAACTNCGTCAAGACGCCGTGACGTCGCCCTGTGTATGGCAAGTGTACTCTCCGGCGCGCCGGTCATACCTCCCGGCTTCGCCCCTCAAGCCTTCCTGCAGCGGTTGCAGCTTTGAGGCTCTGAAGAGCGGCAGCGATTAGGGCGACACTGCCACGCGCGTCAATTGCGCAGTCACCACTAAGCGCACTCAACTGGCGTGACGTGCAGTGTTATCGTCGTATTGCGATTACATGTCGTTCTTTAAGCTGTGGCCATAATTTTATTGATGTGAGATTGCAGTAAAAATTGACAAACACCTATATCGTAGTTTTTTTCGTGTCTGGGTAGTACATTTGTATGTTATTAGATACAACAGGTCTGAGAAGGCCGTTTTTAACGATGTTGAAGTACTCCAAAATAATAGTTATGACTTGCATAATGCAGGGTGAGCGTAAGAGAATAAATACCCCAAATTTGAAGGTCTTTAATATCAAAACCAAAAAACCCACAACCTTGATTGACCAATCAAATTAACCGCGAAATTAGTTTGCCATATCTTCATAAATGTTCAAATTGACAACCATGAGCGGCCCGAATGACATCTACGTGATAATCAAACTCGTTCCACGCTCTTGTCAGCGTGCCCGGTGTTACGGTTTGGATGGCGTTCGTAACTCTCGGTTTGAGGTGGTGAGGGGGTAGCGAGCTCGCATTCGACACGTCAATGTGAATGGGTAGGTCTGATGTAGCCTTTATGGTGCGCCGCCCCATTGGCACCTAGCTGTTCGCGGATACCAGAACGAAATGTTGCTGCAACGCTGGATTGGTCGGGGAGCAGCTGGTGACCAGGCTCTTCATCACTGGCCCCCAAGAAGCCCGGATCTTACCCCATGCGATTTTTTCTAGGNGGAGCAGCTGGTGACCAGGCTCTTCATCACTGGCCCCCAAGAAGCCCGGATCTTACCCCATGCGATTTTTTCTAGGGGGTACATAAAGGATCAAGTATTTCGTCCACCATTGCCGGCTAACATTGACGACCTCAAAACGAGAATTACGGGCGCCATTCAAACCGTAACACCGGACATGATGACAAGAGTGTGGAACGAGTTTGATTATCGCGTATATGTCGTTCGGGCCGCTCGTGGTGGTCACATTGGACATTTATGAATGTATTATAAACAAACCTCACGGTACCACGGTTCATTTGGTTGATCAATCAAGGTTGTAGGTTGTTTGGTTTTTATATTATAGACCTTCAAAGTTGGGGTATTCTCTTATACTCATGCTGTGTAGTCCACGCTTGTTTCACACTTTTCTGAAACCCTGCTAAAGTTCNAGTTGGGGTATTCTCTTATACTCATGCTGTGTAGTCCACGCTTGTTTCACACTTTTCTGAAACCCTGCTAAAGTTCTACTTCCAGAATATTCCTCCGCCTCGTGCAAACAAAGCTCAGAAAATTGCTCTAAAGGGACAACGCACCACATCCGTGCGCCCTCTGTGCAATAATATTTTTCAATAGGAATATTTATTACTAGGCGTTACCAACTCATGTTTTCTTACTCTTTTTATTTATATTAATTATAAATGAAACGTGATTTTTAGATGAAATATAAATTTAATTTTTAATTTAACTTAAAACTAGGTAATTTTATGTTAACAAGTTTAAAACGCTTGTGACACATACCATATTTATAAACTAAAAAAACACAACATACGTGTACTTTTTCGAAGGTTTGATTTAAAAAGTGCGAAGAAACCGCGAATAGGCTATATCTTGAAAATATCATTCAGTCCTCGTCTGGGGCATGTTCTCATTTCGTAGGTACACATACCGGGGACACGTTTAATAGTTTAGTCGAAAAAACCCTGTTTTACAAACATGCTGCAACGCAGCTCACGCGCCAGATAAGCGACCTCCTTCACACACGATATGACGCATATCGAAATATTAGCGATTCGCGATAGTGCTATGTACGATAGTGCTATGCTTTAGTATCGCAATATTTAAATTTAATTTTTTTCCAATATTGCTATTTTACGACGTTTTAAATTATTACTGGTTTTGAGTTCACAAAATTATAACAGTAATGATATGGCGGGACATTTAATATGAGTAATTATTGTAAATTAGCGATAAACCATTACAGATATTTGGGTTTATATATCTGAAATATCACTACGAACAATATTTGTGATGACAATATCTGGGATGTCAGTATGACCGATGCTTGTAATGTAAGCATTTGTTAGTATACGGGTGAGATATTAGCAATATCAGTTTGACCAATATTTATGATGGGAATTCAAAACAACATTGTACACACTTGAATATCATTCAGTAAAATTCGTACAACAAATATTTGACTTAAAACAGATAAAACATCGCACCATCTAGTTCTATGTACACTACCTTCTTCAATAATATTGGCATTAAAAATACAATAAAACAATACAACTGAAACGGTAATTTTGCAGTGTATTCAACTAAATTATATAGTAAAAAATCCTACTCTTTAGAGATAATGTCCACAGAAACTTATAAATTGTCTCCGAACTTTAAAATAAACAGTTGCAACATGACGTCACGAAATGAGAGCCAATAACAAACAGTGTTTCATCGTAATCCTAGTTCCTAACCGAGATCAGAATATCTACGATCGGAACTCGGCAGTTCACGTTGATGCAACACTCGTACATTGTAACTCCGATCAAACTGAAGACGTGTTTGAACCAAGATCGTAGGATCTTGGTTCACGGCTTTTAATGATGCAATCGGGCATTACTGTTTCTTAAAGTAATTTCGCCTATTCCACCAGTAATTATGTAGTAACGTTTTCGTTTGGAAAATGTTTTTATCCGTTTCAGGGCGTATGCCAATGTCCACGACAGAAATTAGTTGTACAGAAGTATCGCCAGGTTCACTAAAAAAAAAAGGCAGTTTCCAACATGTCTGCAATACGTAGAGATAATTTGGCCAAGCACAAATATCTCCAATTAGACTCTCTTGTGTGAGAAAAAAATTCGAAGTGAGTTTTAGTTTGGACGGAACATAAGGACAGTTTCTGATATTCTGAATGGCTTTCCCGGTTTTCCGTTTTGTTTTATCGTAGGGATAAGCATGAATTTCATTCTCAGTTTACAAAACGTAAATACCAACTATAATTAAATAAGTGCATTGTATCTTAAGACTTTGTAAAAGGTCTCAGTTTTAAATTTTACAACCGTAAAAAACAACCGAATCCATTTTTAAACAATGTAAATATTACAAATTTTATTTCTAATAAATAAATATATTAAACTGTGCTTTTATCTTCACATAACCTATATTCAACATAGACTTTTATTTTTCTTTATTCACTTTATAAACACTTAAGATGTATTTTTATGCGCCAAGTAGATCGTAAATACGGAATATGTGAATGTTTATGCCGTTTCTAAAACAAATTTGCTTTTCAATATAACTCTGCCATTTAAAAATAAAGTACTCATATTTACTTGATCTGAGATCATCCTCCTGAACCGCCAAAATGCACGGTTCAAGGCGAGGTTNTATTACAAATTTTATTTCTAATAAATAAATATATTAAACTGTGCTTTTATCTTCACATAACCTATATTCAACATAAACTTTTATTTTTCTCTATTCACTTTATAAACACTTAAGATGTATTTTTATGCGCCAAGTAGATCGTAAATACGGAATATGTGAATGTTTATGCCGTTTCTAAAACAAATTTGCTTTTCAATATAACTCTGTCATTTAAAAATAAAGTACTCATATTTACTTGATCTGAGATCATCCTCCTGAACCGCCAAAATGCACTGNACTTGATCTGAGATCATCCTCCTGAACCGCCAAAATGCACTGTTCAAGGCGAGGTTCAAATTGATCTTAGTTTGGTGCGCCGAATACAATGGTGCAACAGCCAAATGTGCTGAACCAGGATCAAGCCGGTATTTGATCCTAGATCATTGCTTAACCTCAATGGTGCAACCGGGCATAAGACGTGTTCAATTACAAGGCGGGTAATTCTCAACTCATACGAGAAACCTCAAAGGAAAATTGGTACCCAAGCTTTGCGATGCAAATTAGGAAGTTTGTCTGCTGCTAGGTTGTAAGGTACATATTTGGTTTGGCTCTCATAGTTGGGAGGAGGTTCCCACGCTGCAACTTCGTTTTATTTATTTTTTTCTGTGTGGCTTAACGTCTCGTCGACATGGGGATCATTAGCAACAAAACAAGTTATTCAGACCATAGACTAACGACGATGTAAACTGAATTTTGTGTCCTGTGAATGTCCCCAACATTGGCTGAAGAACTGCCAACAGAATGCCACCTTCACGTGTTTCAATAATGATGTGGCATTTGTTCACATTTTACATTGTTTCGTAACTTTATGATACGGTATTTGTGTAACAATTTAGTCCAGTGTAGCGTGCTGTCATATAAAATAATGTATTTATGTAAACAACGTGGTGACGTTAGTCGAAGCCAAGTGGTTTTGACAGTTAAGTAGAAGGAAAGTTGTTCAATGTTGGTACACGGAGAGAAGTTTCTGCGCGGCTGGCATATGCACTCTATCCCAATCTCACGCTCTTGTTTTCACAAGACACGCAGCAAAGAGGAAGACATATGCAATGGCTGTAAATCTAGATAATCATCTCGGCATTTTCTGGGAGTGATTTTGGAAAATCGTGGATGACCGAAATCGGAATAGGTGGACCGGAAATTGAACCCGGTTTCTCGGCAAAGCAGATCCAGTACGTTATAACTATGCCACCTCGCGTGACGNCTATGCCACCTGGCGTGATGCTCGTTCAGGCGCCTACGCAAGCTACTCGTGGTCTTTATGGAGGATGCATAGATGTCTCGAATTCCGTTTTCAGTTGAACCTCGGTCTCTCAAACCACGAATCATATGCTCTCTCCCCTTCCTAAACTCCTTGCAAACTATGCGACTGGGAATGGGACATATATGGAGAGTTTGTTTCACTTAACGACGTGACAGCAGTTTCTTAGGTATCCGTACATTTAAATCAGTAAAAAAAACAGTTTTCACAGTGCAAAAGTGAAACGTCCTTTAAACGCTGTTTCCCTCCTGGCTGAACTCGGAGAAGGCTAATAAATGTTAAACGTGTCAGCTATTTACAGCTTTCGTTTTCACGATGTCATTCACATTCACGGTGTATTATGTTGAGGCTTAACGCACATGTAAAATAAATTCGGAAAGAAAATTTGATAAGAAAAATGGTTACGTTCAGAAACTCCAACCATAAGGAAACCACATGCTGTAAGTCTTAAAATTGCTTCTCAGCTTAAAAAAAAAAAAAAGCATTCTGCACTTTGCACCAGTAATTCCAAGCTTAATTTGAGTGTATAAGGTAAATATGCTCAACAGTTACGTTAATGGTTGTTGTTTCCTGTCATGGACGACATTGTGACTGCGCAGGGATTATAATGAATCGTTGGAAGATTAGCAGCTAGGGTTAGTGACCAGTGCAGATAAAGATCTCCCTGGAAACCGCACTTCAAGAAAAGTTTAATTCCTGCGATTTCGCGGGATTAGTATCTGAATAAAATTGGGACAATTCGGTGCTGCAAGTTCACTTAAAGAATTTCCCTTACTTCTGAGCATTATAATCGGATAAACACTGAGAGGATAACGGCATTTATGAATTATCCACTAATTCACTGTGACACAAGAATGAGGATTGCAAAGTATGTCAGGACTTCAGTTCTTTTACTGTCTCTACAGTCTGAATATTTTTTTCGACAAGACTGACGGATGTAGAGGATTTGTTATACCTCCGGTAGTAATGGAAGCCTGAAAAAATGTTGCAAGTAGAAATATAAGAGGCATGGGCGGTAGTTGTGTTAAATTTAGCCTGACTAAAAATGTATCTACCCTAGAAGTAGTATATCCTTATTTTAGGTAATGGTTTGTTATATCTCTTATATTAGAATTTTTTGTCGAGGTTAATGAGTAAAATTTATTCTAATTAGGAATTAGGAAAACNTTTTTGTCGAGGTTAATGAGTAAAATTTATTCAAATTAGAAATTAGGAAAGCAAACTGTAAAACAATAACCATGACCCTGTGGTGTGAACAGCTTCTATATTGTGCTTGCTATTAAACGAAGAACAGCTGGGGCTTTAGCTGCTTGGGTTCAGTTTGGTTTCCCGTATTTTACAGCACCCTAGATAAGTTTTTCGCGTTACAGCGACTGAAACGGGTAAGCGTCAGGTTGATGCAAGTGTTGCTATCCAAATTTTTATTTAACTTCAATACACTTAAAATGTCCCCGCGTTTAGTATAAAAATGCCTACAGTAGTGGAAAAAATTTACATTTAGCAATGCTTAATTCGTCTTAATGTTCAAGAAGTGAATAATTACAGAAATCAAAGTAGAAAATATGGANAGCACCCTAGATAAGTTTTTCGCGTTACAGCGACTGAAACGGGTAAGCGTCAGGTTGATGCAAGTGTTGCTATCCGAATTTTTATTTAACTTCAATACACTTAAAATGTCCCCGCGTTCAGTATAAAAATGCCTACAGTAGTGGAAAAAAATTACATTTAGCAATGCTTAATTCGTCTTAATGTTCAAGAAGTGAATAATTACAGAAATCAAAGTAGAAAATATGGANTTACATTTAGCAATGCTTAATTCGTCTTAATGTTCAAGAAGTGAATAATTACAGAAATCAAAGTAGAAAATATGGAAAAATATGTGTGGAAAAATAGACCTATAAATTTTCCCCCGGGCACCTATTTATGACTGTAGTTAGTAATTTCAGATTACTGAAAAATCAACAGTTTTGTTGTTTTTCACGAGGTACCGGGGACAGAACTAAGCGAATATTATGTCTAGTAAGTGGCGATGTAATCGTCATTCATACCATAATGAATGATTGATTCTATCTTTTCTCACCTGTTTGTGTCGCTAGCTACCATAAATATTAAGTGTATAAGTATGTATATTTTTACATTTTCATTTCGATTTTAATTTGTAAAAATTCCCTTCGTTTTGGAGTTTGATTATAAAAACCGTTCCCTGCTTAAGGTGGTTCATGCAACTAAAATATTAAGCAGTGATCCATAAGACCTTAAAATTAAGTAGCAGTACGGCAAAATTTTGTGTACGCTACATAGAGATGACTTCCAATAGAAATACATCTTACAGTTGTGATGTTTGAAAGCAAAATTCAAGTAAGTGTTAATTTACTAGTATTTTTATGTTTGAAATTTAATTTTAGCAACACGAAATAAAAATAAATGTTTTTAGGAATCGAATTAGAAATATGCATTAACTATGAGTAATGCTTCTCTGTGGTTAGGTAAACTGAAGACCTGGCAACCTACATTCATAGTGTCCGAATTTTTCCACTTTAAAATTTAAGTATTAAGCAGAAGGAAACAATTTCTGTACGCTCGGGTTTCAGCCTTTCTGATAGAAATAATTCTAAATTCTGCTGCGAAGTTCTTAGGGGTCGAGATTTTAATCGTGCAAACTGTCTGAAGAGAGAAACGGCGAGAGAAACGTAGGAACACGTCGCTACAGTTGGCAACATTGTGTGGCACCTGCTCGTTGCTAGTGACGGCCGAGTTCACACGGGTTTTTGCCATGTATCGAGTGTGACGTGCATCCGCCTGTCTGCTGACGTCAGTAATACTAATCTTACTGCAGACGTGGCTTACGTGACTGTCTGGCCGCCGCTATACGGCTTAGCGCCCTTCAACAACGGGAAATTCCTTATTATAGTCTATTCATGGCCTCTTCACACTTTTAAAATCAAAATTTCGAAAAATCACCCCAANACGGGAAATTCCTTATTATAGTCTATTCATGGCCTCTTCACACTTTTAAAATCAAAATTTCGAAAAATCACCCCAATAGGTTTAATCTTCTATTAACATTTAATCTATCTTTTACTCATATTTTGTATATGAATTACAATATATTATATTTGTAATTAATATGAATAAAACCAGAGACAAAATATGTGTTGGTAATGCCTAGAAAGAAATAGTTCTNATTTGTAATTAATATGAATAAAACCAGAGACAAAATATGTGTTGGTAATGCCTAGAAAGAAATAGTTCTTACGCAGAATATTATTATAGCGAATGCGCACGAATGCGGTGCGTTGTTCCTTTGGTGTAATTTCCTAGACTTGAACTTTGTTTGCATGAGGCGGAGGAATAGTTTGAAAATAGAGAACTTAAGCAGAGCTTAAGAAAAGTTGGAAGTAGTCGCGAATGGAGTACACACACATTTTTCCACACACTGTTCAACATGTAAACATTACACGTTAGGTAGAAGTCTTATTGAATAGTGTTATTTTTGGCATAATGTCATAATCACGGTTTTACTGTTCTCGTACAAACGAAACAAAATCAAAATCATTTACGAAGTGAGTAGATATATTTTTACATTTAAATAACACGCCACGAGATACCGCACGACACAAAGCTTGCAGTAAAAAAAATGGCGTAACATATGGAAATGTTTACATATTTTTGAAGTGNGAGATACCGCACGACACAAAGCTTGCAGTAAAAAAAATGGCGTAACATATGGAAATGTTTACATATTTTTGAAGTGTTGCTTATTCCTAAATTTTCCTAAAGTAATCTTTGCTTGGCATAGCTTTTAATCTATAAAGCCAGTGCTTTTGAACTTGCTTCGTTTGAATTTTCGCGGAATACAAACAGCTGAATAATTAGAGGGCACTTTTTACAACTTCTTGACACATTTATGTAAATCATTACTTTTTACGGATGCGCCACATATTACATCAAGAAAGAACATTTAGTTTTCTTTTTTACCAAATTTTATTAAACGCTGGATATTTTATTTATATGCGGAGGTAAAATTGCCGCATATTTTTTGCAGAAGCTGTGCAACATTCGGGATGTATATGATTTTTATCCGTCATTGTGGAACACGAATACGACGTCGCACAGTTGTACGCTTTTGCTGTAAATGTGTAATCTAATGCGAATTACGGCATTCATTCTGTGCATTAACATATTGTTCTGGCGTTCAGTTAAACAGATTGGAAGCCGAGCTTTAATTCGCCGTGTCAGTGTAATCATAATTTTACGGCGTTCTGCAAAAAAATAAAACGTTTACAGCAAATTGGAATTAAAGTGGAGAGTTACCCGCCGCATGCATAAACGATAACGAGGACCGCCGAGGCGTAACGGAATGACGTACAATGGTTGCTGCTCGCTTGTAGGCACAACGGAAGATGCAAAGTGGTCATCGTCATTTCCCGGTGTTAAAGGCCGTGTTTTTACTTCCGAGGATGGGGCACGCAAATTCTTACCCNAAAGTGGTCATCGTCATTTCCCGGTGTTAAAGGCCGTGTTTTTACTTCCGAGGATGGGGCACGCAAATTCTTACCTTTGCGCGGGGAATTGCTTTATTAAGGCGTTACCTACCTGGTGTTTGTGGCAGGATTGAAATACCTTTTTTTACGTAACTATTAACCCTTTGCACTCCTACGTTGAACTAGAAATCACTTCTTTATTTCCTTGTTCTATTATGTTAAACTAGNAAAGTGGTCATCGTCATTTCCCGGTGTTAAAGGCCGTGTTTTTACTTCCGAGGATGGGGCACGCAAATTCTTACCCTTGCGCGGGGAATTGCTTTATTAAGGCGTTACCTACCTGGTGTTTGTGGCAGGATTGAAATACCTTTTTTTACGGAACTATTAACCCTTTGCACTCCTACGTTGAACTAGAAATCACTTCTTTATTTCCTTGTTCTATTATGTTAAACTAGNAACTATTAACCCTTTGCACTCCTACGTTGAACTAGAAATCACTTCTTTATTTCCTTGTTCTATTATGTTAAACTAGATTTACAGTTTGCAGAATTGTGACGCATTGCTCTTTGGATGTTTCGAAATGCACCATCATTTTTCTGTGTGTTAATAGGCAGATAACTTCCCATGCATTAGAAGATGATGGACCTGGTGTAAAATAAGAGAGTAAAGGATTACACGTGTCCCCAATATAAATAGCACGATAAGAAACAATACCCTCATAAGGGCGGAATAACACTTTTAATATACCGTTCATTAGAGAAATGTTANAATAGCACGATAAGAAACAATACCCTCATAAGGGCGGAATAACACTTTTAATATACCGTTCATTAGAGAAATGTTATTTCGGAGTGCTTCGACGTTATTAACAACAGTTTTTTTAATCGTATTATCTCAAAATATACTACTCGGACACGAGCGAAACTACAAAAGGAGACTGTGTTGAACTTTGATACAGACTTTCCANTATCTCAAAATATACTACTCGGACACGAGCGAAACTACAAAAGGAGACTGTGTTGAACTTTGATACAGACTTTCCACCAGTAAAATGATACCATTTCACGCAACACGAGAAAACTGCATGTTAGTTCAGAGCCTGGCATATAGCGGCGATGCCGCACATGGTGCGCGTGGCAGTGTAGCCTTTATCGATCGCCCATGCCCTTCTTTATCTCGAACGCCAAAATAGCTCCAGGTAGACGACCGTATTAATTAAGAACACTTGGCATCCATTCTTTTCGTCTGTGCAGAGTTGCAACAAACCCTTCTCTATGAATTCCGGTGGCAACTGGTAAAAGAAATTCTTGTAATAATTAATCCAATACGGAATTACGGAATTGACGAGTAGATGGCACAATGATAACAAACTAGAGTTGTAAATAGCAGGTTCTGGCGCAGGAATCAGGATCTTGGTCCGACCGACCGCCATCGTGTTTTTTTCCCCCNAGAGTTGTAAATAGCAGGTTCTGGCGCAGGAATCAGGATCTTGGTCCGACCGACCGCCATCGTGTTTTTTTCCCCCTTTCCCTCAAAAATTTTCCTTTTTTTCTTAAAATGTTCTTTTTTCCTTCAAAATGTTCCTTTTTCTCTCAAAATTTCCCAATTTTCTCTCAAAAAGGTAAAATCCCCCATATGCCAAAATAAAGCCCCAAGGCCCTTTTAATCCAATTCAGGGTGCTTCTTTATACCCTCAAAAAGCACTATTTTCCCCTCGAAATTCACCCCTTTTTTCTGGTACAGAGTGCAGGCTCCGAAGCAATTATCTTTGTTTGACCTCTAACATCACTCGCCGCCATCTTGTTTCCGGCCACCATCTTGTAGCACCATCTTTCTCACCATATTGTCCGCCATATTGTACCCCAATTTCTCACCTTTGTTTGACCCCACCATCTTAAATCGTTATTATGGANAATAGCACGATAAGAAACAATACCCTCATAAGGGCGGAATAACACTTTTAATATACCGTTCATTAGAGAAATGTTTTTTCGGAGTGCTTCGACGTTATTAACAACAGTTTTTTTAATCGTAGTATCTCAAAATATACTACTCGGACACGAGCGAAACTACAAAAGGAGACTGTGTTGAACTTTGATACAGACTTTCCACCAGTAAAATGATACCATTTCACGCAACACGAGAAAACTGCATGTTAGTTCAGAGCCTGGCATATAGCGGCGATGCCGCACATGGTGCGCGTGGCAGTGTAGCCTTTATCGATCGCCCATGCTCTTCTTTATCTCGAACGCCAAAATAGCTCCAGGTAGACGACCGTATTAATTAAGAACACTTGGCATCCATTCTTTTCGTCTGTGCAGAGTTGCAACAAACCCTTCTCTATGAATTCCGGTGGCAACTGGTAAAAGAAATTCTTGTAATAATTAATCCAATACGGAATTACGGAATTGACGAGTAGATGGCACAATGATAACAAACTAGAGTTGTAAATAGCAGGTTCTGGCGCAGGAATCAGGATCTTGGTCCGACCGACCGCCATCGTGTTTTTTTCCCCCTTTCCCTCAAAAATTTTCCTTTTTTTCTTAAAATGTTCTTTTTTCCTTCAAAATGTTCCTTTTTCCCTCAAAATTTCCCAATTTTCTCTCAAAAAGGTAAAATCCCCCATATGCCAAAATAAAGCCCCAAGGCCCTTATAATCCAATTCAGGGTGCTTCTTTATACCCTCAAAAAGCACTATTTTCCCCTCGAAATTCACCCCTTTTTTCTGGTACAGAGTGCAGGCTCCGAAGCAATTATCTATGTTTGACCTCTAACATCACTCGCCGCCATCTTGTTTCCGGCCACCATCTTGTAGCACCATCTTTCCCACCATATTGTCCGCCATATTGTACCCCAATTTCTCACCTTTGTTTGACCCCACCATCTTAAATCGTTATTATGGANCACCATATTGTCCGCCATATTGTACCCCAATTTCTCACCTTTGTTTGACCCCACCATCTTAAATCGTTATTATGGAATTCATTTTTATCATGAACTACCATTCATACATATTATTTCATTATCTCGCATTCCACTTAAGTTGCCTTAGCTACATACCATCATCTTTCATTTCATTTGCCTAAGCCACCAGATGAGCTTTAAGCAACACCTTTATTTCATGCTCTGTCATTCCATTCCATCCCCACCATCTTGATTCCCATTTACTTATGCCCTGTCATTCCATGTCCACCATCTTGAATTTCATTTCCTCGTGCTCTGTCATTCTGCCTTGACATCCACNCTTATGCCCTGTCATTCCATGTCCACCATCTTGAATTTCATTTCCTCGTGCTCTGTCATTCTGCCTTGACATCCAACATCTTGGAGTAAGTCACCACCACCAACTTATATGGTATTGTCACCTTGTTCCCAATTAACTATGTTCCAACATTCCACCTTAGTCGCCTTTGCTCCACCCCACCATCATGGGATTTTATTTGTCTAAGCCACCAAGTAAGCTGTGGTCAACACCTTTCCTTCATTCACTTTCATTCCACCTAAGTCGCCTTTGCCCCACCCCACCATCTTGGATTTAATGTTTTTTCTCTTAGAAACCTCTTTTCATTCCCTATCATTCCTTCCAGATTTAGTCACCATAATTTATTAATCTACTATTTACTCGGTCCCCTCGAACCAGCATTGTAAATTGTTATTCTTGCTCGGTCATTTCACCTCGATTAGGTAGCCTCCTGATTACTCATTATATAACTTGTGCTCCACCATGATTACTCACCTGCGTTAGACTCCACCATATTGGATTATATCACCACTGCCATTATGCATTACACCATTATACCTTTAATCATCGAAATTATCCGTTTAGTTTGTCATTTGTGTTTACTAAAATATAATAATTGTGTATTATAGGCTTATCGTGTAGAAATTATGTAGGACAATTCTTCGCCATGTACTGTACTGAAGCAGTTCCGGACAGGTCCGGCGCAATATTAGCCCTCCCTCCAAGTTTCAGAGCCAAATTTCTACCACTTTAAAAAGCATACTTCCAAACCTGTTGCTTCCATCCTGCTGTGAATATATTACAATATCAATACACTCACATATCTTGTGCACTTCATTTCAACGTATACCGTTACCACTATGTCATTTATTCTGTGAATCCTGTGATATTACTTAAATATTTCAAATAATACATGTTACCCAGATCGTTAAATTTTTTATCATCATCATGCACACTTACAGTATAGAAATCTAGTGGCGGCCTTTAAAACTAAGGCTATCTTATTCCCCATATTAGGAAAATAGACGGTAAAAAACCCAGAAATAATACACTTTAGTTTATTCATTGAAAACATTATTATTTACATACTTCAGACTACAAACATTAAAAAAAAGAATCCTTACATTCTCCATACCATTCATGTAGTGTATTTCCAGCAACATGCTAACTTTTCACATAACAAATATAATCTGCTAATACGCAACTCAAGACAGCCTACACTAGCAAGAATCCAGCCAGAACCCTTGGCCATATATTCTTCTTCACTGCAAAGTTTTCTTTTCAAGGCCTCTACAACCTCTGGAAAGCTATAAGTATTATACAATGCTTGATTCGCAAATTTGAATGCTTGGCGACTGATTTCTTAATCCAAAGGTTTAGGCATTTAGTAGATACACTCCAACCAAACATATTTTATGGGACCTTCTTCAACATCTTCGGTTAATTGATTGATTATCCATTGTTTAATGTGGTCCAGGTATGTACACATGTATTTCGTGCCTACAAACTTATTTCCAACCACATAATCTTTTAAAGTACCCTTAATTGCTGATTCTTTCAGCTAGAATCCGTTCGATTTGGTTTGGCCAACAGCTAGTATAGGTCGTTTCTTAGCTGCTAAAACTCGGCCTTTACAGTTCTTGCTATGTCTCTTCAGCTTATCGCCACGAGATGCTTGCACTTGATGCATCGCTGCACAGGAAGGCTCATTCACACAAGTAGTTATTTCATGCTTCGCTGCACCATGGCTGTAGGCAAATATCCTGTCACAATAACAGCAACAAAGCCTTGGCAAAGTCGTTGATGGCATAGGTACCATCCTTTCAGCATACTGAACAATACCATCCATCATATCAACAAAAAACAGTAAATTATATTATCAATCTATACCAATAACTGCATAAAAAACCTCCAGCATATCAAATAATTATATTGATAACCCTAGTGTTGCTGAGTGCAATGCAGAGCATATCTTATAACACTAACTTACCGACAAATCGTCTGAATATATATACCAATCGCAGCGATTTCAATAACAGATAATCATACCAACCATATCAACATAAATCCAAGTGTACATACTAATACTGAAAAAACTATAGCATTCAAACCAAATACTTCAACTGCTCTAACCTAAGCGTACCTCAGTTATGCTATTAACGATACAGAGCATATGAAAGACCGACCGCAGTCATACTGATCAATCATAACAGACAAATACATTGACTACAATATTGAATATCATTTTATCTAACTTCACCAGTTATACATATATCCATATGTCCAACCAACAAAATATTCCAATCATAAATTCTAACCAAGCTACCATAACATCCATATCATCAAGTTAACCATCTACGACATCCATACAGACTTAGTTCTCTGATATCATACAAACTTATCGTACCTTTCAATCATACTAACCATACCAGTCAAGCACTCTAAACCTCTCGCACTAACTAAACATTCCATTAAACCACTCGACTCTCAAAAAACTAATCATGTCATTAAACCATTCTGACCACACCATCGAAGCGACACTCTTTTCATACCACCAAAACAACTGAACATGTGATCATGCTGTACCATACCAACAAAGTAGCTACGCCTACCATACAATCAAACTAACAGTTTGTCAACCATACTGTCAGTCAGGAAGTATTTATAAAATACCCTAAATAACCCTACCATCGAAACAACATTTATTACTGATAGAACACCGCAACATATCTACCCATACAAAAGTATAGTAGTATGATTATCTGCTTCTCACAAGCAATATCATCAAAAAATAGTTACAGAATCGGGTAAAACATCAGGAGGAACGTTTTTTCATTATCACTAAATGAAAAAAAACCTATACCATGTACAGCTCGTAGTATGTATGCCAGACGTCGGTACTTTGGCTGCTCTAGGGATTTAGAGAACAAGTACACATTATCAAAACTAAGACCATGCTGCTCTTCAAATAATCTTAGCATCACACATGTTTACCACAATTCGAAGGTTATGCAATAATGCAACGAATGGTATTTGGCAGCAGGGTAACGTGTTGCGATTCGCGAGTCATAATGACGAATGTCCTGCTGGATAATTTTAACAAAGTTTTTATCTACTTGTTTTATATCTTGCAAAGAATGTGGAAAAGGAGGCAGATGTGGATGAGGATGTTGTTGTTGATGTGTAGGTGATTGCAGAGAACGAATGCTACAAATTTTAGAATGTCTCTTCAAAGCATATATGTAAGTTGACAGCGACAAGGTTATGTGTAGTCTCACCATTATATAAATTTTCAATACTCTCATAACTTTACCACAATACGAAAAATATTACCAACTTTAAATTATTTATTAATTTTCTGCAGCATGTTAACACATTGTTTCATTTGCTAGAAAATTAATCCTCATCCCTAAAACCATGATATTAATTAAATATGCCGACCNTGTTGTTGATGTGTAGGTGATTGCAGAGAACGAATGCTACAAATTTTAGAATGTCTCTTCAAAGCATATATGTAAAGTGACAGCGACAAGGTTATGTGTAGTCTCACCATTATATAAATTTTCAATACTCTCATAACTTTACCACAATACGAAAAATATTACCAACTTTAAATTATTTATTAATTTTCTGCAGCCTGTTAACACATTGTTTCATTTGCTAGAAAATTAATCCTCATCCCTAAAACCATGATATTAATTAAATATGCCGACCNTGTTAACACATTGTTTCATTTGCTAGAAAATTAATCCTCATCCCTAAAACCATGATATTAATTAAATATGCCGACCAACATTCCCTACCTCCCAACCATAATTAATATCATATCAACCAACTACATACTCCAACCTCTAACTACCCAACGAAAAAGGGTTTAAACTAACTCATAACATTTGATACAATATCATATTCACTGCCAAAAACATGCCAACCAGCTATTCCTAAGGATTGCTACTGCCAAAACATTCTATCATGGGACACTCTGACTACATGAACAGGCCATAACATCAGTCACTACCTACAGCCCATTCCATTACGCCATATAGGCTATACTAAACAGTTGTCATANGAACAGGCCATAACATCAGTCACTACCTACAGCCCATTCCATTACGCCATATAGGCTATACTAAACAGTTGTCATACCAGCCATGACAACAAAGCCACCATCAGGCATACCTATGAAATATTCCAGCGAATTATTCTGACAAACCATTTCATCATGTAATAGTGACTTCATGGGCAGATAATACCATCACTCCATACAGTATATCCTCGCCAGCAAACCAGCCATAATGAAATATCATGTCAATAGGTCATACCATCAGCCAGCAAATCAAATGTTACAGCAGAAAANAGCAAACCAGCCATAATGAAATATCATGTCAATAGGTCATACCATCAGCCAGCAAATCAAATGTTACAGCAGAAAACATTCTAACCATAAATACTCTCAAACCATATCACACCACACAGTTCATTTGCACAGACAGTACCATGCATTTGCAAAGCTTTTATCAGACAATACCAGAAAAATTAACAAACCATACAAACAAGTCATATCAACCATCGAACCAAAATATTTCAACCTATCATTCCGACTAACAATACTAACAGACCACATGAACAGATCATTCCATCTGACGATACCCACCAGTCATACTATCAGAACAAACCTATCAACCATTCCTGCGAAAAATATTAGAATCAAATTCTTGGCAACTATGTCGTCATGTCATACAAATCAGATCAACAAATCATAGAAAAAAACAGGCATGACCATGTTATGAGGCCATTTCGACCAATAATACTAACAACCTACTGCCCACCATAGTTTCAGAAACATTTCAGCCATGCCATCCAGACAATATAACAATAACTTTGCATATCTTGTAATGCATATTCAAAATCATTGGTTCTAGTAGATGGCATACCATGTCCATCCCATCGTAGAAGTTCGGAGTTCAGTAGTCCTTTCAAACATTTGCTCTTTACTCACCATAGGTTATACTAAAATTTTGTCATAAAAACAGCACTGTTTATTCCATCTAATGATATNATTTGCTCTTTACTCACCATAGGTTATACTAAAATTTTGTCATAAAAACAGCACTGTTTATTCCATCTAATGATATAATAATCAAATAAGTCGTGCATATATAAATATGCCCAGTATTTGATTTAGGACTATCGGAGACATACATCATTTTCAAGCAGATATGATCTCATACACCCAGGCACTGCCAAAGTGATTGCTACTGAGACTGAANGAGACATACATCATTTTCAAGCAGATATGATCTCATACACCCAGGCACTGCCAAAGTGATTGCTACTGAGACTGAATAACATTTTAGATTTTACCGAGGTGTATCTATATACGTATTCAAACCAACCACAAGTACCTAGCAGGAAACAGCTTGTTGCGTTGCAATCATCTAACAATAAATAATACAGTTTATAAAAAATTCTCGTAGAGGTTTCCATCCTTTAATCACAGAATACTCTTTAGTCGAAAAAATAATTTCAGCAAAGTTCTTGTATGTATTTATTTTATAATTAGCATTCGAATTTTCGCATAAATCCATGCAAATAGCTCTACTCAGTATGTATATACATATATTNTTATTTTATAATTAGCATTCGAATTTTCGCATAAATCCATGCAAATAGCTCTACTCAGTATGTATATACATATATCTAAAGTTCTTATACCCTCACAGCTTACAAATATGTGTATTTATCAAGACCTTGCGTGCGACCATCAGGAAAAAAATGTATATTTAATGCTAAAATGAACATCATCTTCAATGCACATTTACCTCAGATTAGCCTTAATTGTTTCTCTCGAACAGCTTAATATAAGGAGGGATCGAATAAACGAATAAAACAGAAGTCATTCGTACATTTTACGTTATTTTACAGACTTATCAAAATATATTTAAATGTATTATTTCTTGCTGTGAGTAGTCAACTCACTCTTATTCTCATATACAACACCACAGCTATCAATGGATAATTCTTGTATGAAGTGCTAAATAACAGTTACCAGCTTCATGTCACCTGGCATTAGAGCTTTTCGCGAATGACTTGCCACAATACTTGCACTCGGCCGCTGCTACTGTGTAACTTCGACTTCCAGAGCCCGCGGGCTTTCGCGGCTCCATTGCCGATGTCGGTGTGTCCTTGCCCACAGATTTCTTATTCATATTATAACAGATGAATCTGGTTGTGACGATCTGCCTTCTGACACATCTGTCAACGAAGTGAAAACCTCCTTACATGACGCATAATTATAAACTTTTAACACTACAGAACAAGCAGTATATGTTGACCATCTCGAGTGCCTCAGTATGTGTCTGCTGGCTATGAATCTGCAAAAACAGCATGGTTGATGGACTGTTACATGAGGCTTATCAGCCTGATATCACTATCTAGCCTGCGAAGTTGCCCATCAAAAAGCCTATCTTCTTTACAGTTGTACATCTTTCAGTGTTAGAGGCACCTTGTTTTTTTTTTTTTTTTTTTNTGTGTCTGTAACAGTAGCTCTTCCTTGAAAACCTTCTAGACATGGGAAATAGCCAATAATCTCTTTGTCCCGTTGCAGATAGACTGGTAGGTGTTTATAGACAGACTGTATTTCGTATCGTGCATATGCGAGAAGGAATTTTTTAGGCAGGTATGCAAGCCCAGAATCTTTATCGAGTGCTGCAAGTGATCCGAGCTTTCCATATGTCACGATAGCTGGTAAAATTTTCTGAGCGCTAGAACAGCATGCCATAATTTTCACGTTAAATATAGTAATATACATAATTATAATTATCTATGCATTTATAAGACATTATTTATATTATTATGCATAGTTTATACGCCTATAGACATATTATACAGTAAAATAAAAAAAATATGCCTAAAGCATAATATAATTTGATGCAAATACATGTTAGTTCATAGACGATGGTATTTTCGGGTTATATGTTTTCCCGGGCCCATGCTGGTGCGAACAGGATGAGGGTTTTATCAGTGTGCTCGCATGTATCTTCAAAATATTGCTTCGAATAAACCGTTGTTGGTTAATTATGTCGCACTTCTCTTTCTAACCCATTTTTTAAGTCTATAAAAGCAGCTCGTAACACCACAAACCATTCAAAATTTCTTTCTCTCGTCAAAAGGGCGTACGCGCCAAAACGTTGTGCATAATCCCAGACTTAGGAAAGACACTACCTAACCTGCATGCTTTTTTTTTTCAATCATAAAGTGATTGTTAGTAACATTGGTAACTTGTTGGATAGCTGATAACACAAGGACGTAATTTCTGTAACATGTATGCTAAGTGTCATACAATCACATATTTTTTGGCGATCAGAAAACTCTAAAATAAGTGCCAAAAAATGGCCATTTTTTCCTCACTTAGTATTATTATGTTGTCCATAGGACGTCCTTTACATTGTTTCAAACACTGAAATCCTAAAATATCTCGACAACTACTATTTTGCGGACGGGGTAACACATGGTCAAATTTACTGCAAAGTANCACTGAAATCCTAAAATATCTCGACAACTACTATTTTGCGGACGGGGTAACACATGGTCAAATTTACTGCAAAGTATGTCTACTGTCAAGGAATATGTCGAATTCCCAATCACCCTGGGGCTGCTGTGACTGAGCGGCNATTTGCTCTTTACTCACCATAGGTTATACTAAAATTTTGTCATAAAAACAGCACTGTTTATTCCATCTAATGATAGAATAATCAAATAAGTCGTGCATATATAAATATGCCCAGTATTTGATTTAGGACTATCAGAGACATACATCATTTTCAAGCAGATATGATCTCATACACCCAGGCACTGCCAAAGTGATTGCTACTGAGACTGAATAACATTTTAGATTTTACCGAGGTGTATCTATATACGTATTCAAACCAACCACAAGTACCTAGCAGGAAACAGCTTGTTGCGTTGCAATCATCTAACAATAAATAATACAGTTTATAAAAAATTCTCGTAGAGGTTTCCATCCTTTAATCACAGAATACTCTTTAGTCGAAAAAATAATTTCAGCAAAGTTCTTGTATGTATTTATTTTATAATTAGCATTCGAATTTTCGCATAAATCCATGCAAATAGCTCTACTCAGTATGTATATACATATATTTAAAGTTCTTATACCCTCACAGCTTACAAATATTTGTATTTATCAAGACCTTGCGTGCGACCATCAGGAAAAAAATGTATATTTAATGCTAAAATGAACATCATCTTCAANTGTATTTATCAAGACCTTGCGTGCGACCATCAGGAAAAAAATGTATATTTAATGCTAAAATGAACATCATCTTCAATGCACATTTACCTCAGATTAGCCTTAATTGTTTCTCTCGAACAGCTTAATATAAGGAGGGATCGAATAAACGAATAAAACAGAAGTCATTCGTACATTTTACGTTATTTTACAGACTTATCAAAATATATTTAAATGTATTATTTCTTGCTGTGAGTAGTCAACTCACTCTTATTCTCATATACAACACCACAGCTATCAATGGATAATTCTTGTATGAAGTGCTAAATAACAGTTACCAGCTTCATGTCACCTGGCATTAGAGCTTTTCGCGAATGACTTGCCACAATACTTGCACTCGGCCGCTGCTACTGTGTAACTTCGACTTCCAGAGCCCGCGGGCTTTCGCGGCTCCATTGCCGATGTCGGTGTGTCCTTGCCCACAGATTTCTTATTCATATTATAACAGATGAATCTGGTTGTGACGATCTGCCTTCTGACACATCTGTCAACGAAGTGAAAACCTCCTTACATGACGCATAATTATAAACTTTTAACACTACAGAACAAGCAGTATATGTTGACCATCTCGAGTGCCTCAGTATNTACATGACGCATAATTATAAACTTTTAACACTACAGAACAAGCAGTATATGTTGACCATCTCGAGTGCCTCAGTATGTGTCTGCTGGCTATGAATCTGCAAAAACAGCATGGTTGATGGACTGTTACAAACAGTAGCACTTCCTTGAAAACCTTCTAGACATGGGAAATAGCCAATAATCTCTTTGTCCCGTTGCAGATAGACAGGTAGATGTTTATAGACAGATTGTATTTCGTATCGTGCATATGCGAGAAGGAATTTTTAGGCAGGTATGCAAGCCCAGAATCTTTATCGAGTGCTGCAAGTGATCCGAGCTTTCCATATGTCACGATAGCTGGTAAAATTTTCTGAGCGCTAGAACAGCATGCCATAATTTTCACGTTAAATATAGTAATATACATAATTATAATTATCTATGCATTTATAAGACATTATTTATATTATTATGCATAGTTTATACGCCTATAGACATATTATACAGTAAAATAAAAAAAATATGCCTAAAGCATAATATAATTTGATGCAAATACATGTTAGTTCATAGACGATGGTATTTTCGGGTTATATGTTTTCCCGGGCCCATGCTGGTGCGAACAGGATGAGGGTTTTATCAGTGTGCTCGCATGTATCTTCAAAATATTGCTTCGAATAAACCGTTGTTGGTTAATTATGTCGCACTTCTCTTTCTAACCCATTTTTTAAGTCTATAAAAGCAGCTCGTAACACCACAAACCATTCAAAATTTCTTTCTCTCGTCAAAAGGGCGTACGCGCCAAAACGCTGTGCATAATCCCAGACTTAGGAAAGACACTACCTAACCTGCATGCTTTTTTTTCAATCATAAAGTGATTGTTAGTAACATTGGTACCTTGTTGGATAGCTGATAACACAAGGACGTAATTTCTGTAACATGTATGCTAAGTGTCATACAATCACAGATTTTTTGGCGATCAGAAAACTCTAAAATAAGTGCCAAAAAATGGCCATTTTTTCCTCACTTAGTATTATTATGTTGTCCATAGGACGTTCTTTACATTGTTTCACCNCTCTAAAATAAGTGCCAAAAAATGGCCATTTTTTCCTCACTTAGTATTATTATGTTGTCCATAGGACGTCCTTTACATTGTTTCAAACACTGAAATCCTAAAATATCTCGACAACTACTATTTTGCGGACGGGGTAACACATGGTCAAATTTACTGCAAAGTATGTCTACTGTCAAGGAATATGTCGAATTCCCAATCACCCTGGGGCTGCTGTGACTGAGCGGTTAGACTACTCACATCCCACCAAAGTGAACAGGGTTAAACCCCCACCCAGGTCACTCCCGGATTTTCGCAAGTGGCAATCGTGCCGGACGATGCCGCTGGTCGGTGGATTTTCTCAGAGATCTTCCGTTTCCCCCGCCCTTGCATTCCGGCGCTGCTCCATTCTCACCTCATTTAACCCTCTCAAGACCTCGTGGGGAAGGTTTCAGGCACTTTAGGTGGTGTGGCAGTACCATGCTATAGAAGCCAAGCCTGGTTACCGCATTTGACCCTAGAAAGGGTGGATGCTGCGTTTCTTATAGCCTCTCTCCACTCATGTCGACCCAAGACTCCTTCTGCCACCCCTGAGTAATGCAAATTGGGCTCCACCACCCGTCTCCCTATGGGAACCAGTCTCCTCTTTTTTGGTAAGGGATATCTGCCATGATGGTTTGGTCCGATAGTTGGTACCTAGGCCCGACCACTTGTCGAGTGTTGGACCACTTGGCATTCAGGCCGATGGGGCCCAATACTGGAATATCATGGTGAAGAAATTCTATAGTATGGTAAAGGTCAGTGACCGATGTCAGCTCCTCCAACTGCACTGCTGGTGGATGGATATGGTGTCGACGGCATGGAGGCGGTGATAATAATATGGAAGAACTCTGGAACCTACGGGTACAGATCTACGGAGTTTTAAAAGATCGAAAATCTTCCATTCAGAGCTAGGGCTGCTTTTCCCGATTCCGCTATTCCCCAAAGAAACCGAGGAAGTATGCCGCTCCGAGTCGATCGAACGCCGCCCTCCTCTTCCGGTGGGCATGCGGACCATTGGTGGGGCGGTCGGGCATGGAAAACCCACTAGTGTTTTGGCAAATCAGTGGGAGCACAGGCTGATCGGGTTGGCACCACCAGAGGTTCTCTATGGTGTACCGATCACTAGAGGTTGGACTCGTGCTGGCAGTGGTTAACTCCGTATGCTGGAGGTCTGCAGAGATTCCCCCTCTCAAATAAAGACCGGGAGGTGAGGGGCAACCCTCTCTGGTTGTGTCCTGGAAAGACACTAGGGGTATGGATAGAACCCCGGTCAGACCAGACGCTTGGTATCTGAGGGCGAGGGACTCAGAACCTCGTGGTAGGGTGTACTTGGTCGTACTTACGAATCCGGTTGGGGCTTTAGATCTGCATGGCTGGGCCACCTGTGATAAGAGGGCGTGACCCCTTTTCCCCACCGATTGGGCGGTCGTAGCGCGGGATGACCCAACAGCTAAGAGCGGTACGTAAAAATATAAAAGTACGAAGGCCGAGAGGCTTCTTGTATTTGCAATATATTGTATACATTAGAAGTATTCAAGTTGAGATTTCGACGTAATGCTTGATTCACATGTACGCCTGTCACGTCGAACAGACAGAGCGGGAAACTAGTAACCGCCGTCGTTGTCCGCGCGAGTCACGCCGAAAAGTTTAACTCGCACAGAAATTTCTGCTCTCGGAAAGAGCAGACTTCGCCAATATTCCCAGAAGCAACGCTTATTGGTGTAGCAGAATAGAAAAGTCCAAGGTATGTGTTTACGAGTATAATGAGTAACGTGAACCAGAACGTCTATTTTATTCGACACTCGTCTTAAATAAATGTAGTTTGTAAGTGAACCGATGATTAGAAATAATTGTAACGTAGTTTTGGAAGTATAAGAGAAAATTACAGTCTTGAAAATCAGTTAGTAAATATTCGTACCACAGTGGAATCAATAGAAAGGAATAAACATGAAAGCGTCTAGTTTGTTATCCATAACTTATTTTAGAACCTTGGTATCAAAAATTACGTACGCAACAGTGTGGTCGTAAAAATGCTGCAACCAACAGCAAAATGGTGACGCAGAAAATGTGTTTACATGTGAACAACCACAGGTTCTGTCCGATCTGTCTTGTTTGGCGTGAATGTAAACCAAGCTATATACTTGGGTCACTTATCCGAATAATTTTTATTAGAGAGAAAATAATGGTACATTTTGGAGTTCGTTATATTCGTGTCGTTACTTTTAAATCGGCTAAAGGAATACGCAAGCTGTTTGGAATTTTATTTGGCTCTTAGGTAGTGTTCGAATTGATCATTTCATTATATTGTAATTTGCGATTTGGTATAGTAACTTGTTCAGCGATCGTAATAATGTTGCATAAGCTTTAGCTGGAAAATATATATTTCTTATTAACACGTTTGTGGTATAGATGCAGTAATTACGTAAATTATCAGTGTAAGTCACACAGATAATATTTAATTCCAGATATGATTTCGTGTTTTTGTAAATGTTCGGTGTGCACGAAATTACAAAACACGCCATAATTGTTGTATACACAATTGGGTCACTTAATCTTTTGTTAGCAAAATCTGCCCCTTGGAACACGGTCTTAGTGTATTTGGTAGCAACTGTGTGATACGAAATGTGAGAACGTATTATTTTAATTCCTCAAATTTTTTTCATTTTTTTTTTTCATTTTAAGTTTTAGAAAAAGAAACTTTTATTACTATCTAAACAAGCGAAAACAGTATATAGCAACTGGTTTTAATAATGTTAACACGATCGACTGTACAAAGCCGTGGGAGGTGACTTTAAAAATGAGACGGTTACAAATCCTAACACTAAGCACCTGTCAAAATGAAGCGAATGCTCGGGACGGATGCGTATTGATCCAGCGGTTTCGTGTTGTAGCCGGTGGTTGGAATGTAATTACGGATGGCCAGCATTTCAGCGTCGCTTCGTTTTGAAATGACCGGCCAGCTGTGACCTCGTATCTACACATGTACACCGCTATCATCGCGAGAATAAATTACACGTCGGGGGAGTTTGTTTGGCGAGTATCTGGGTGAACCACGTTTGTGTTTCACAACATGCCAAGTAATTAAAGTAATTATTTCGTAGGTGGCAGTTTTACCGCACAGTGGTTTTCAGTGCAATATTGCCAGTAACCGTAAACTACCCGGCTCTTTCGATTTTTTTAGACAGTATTTCTCGGAAAGTAGTTAAATGAACAGCATGCAAACCACCTTACCTAAAACTCTCTATATGTGACATTTTTGAAGGCAATTGGCATGCTTATATGTTTAGACTCGCAATTTCTTTTGGAATGCTATCGTACCCCAACTATTGTTTACCATCAATCGTGTATCAGGATATATAGGTGATTCCATTATTTGTTATGAAACATATGGCAACAATGGGGAAAAGTAAGCGTTTCATGGTTAATATTAACTATAATAAATGGCTAAAGTAAACTTCACTGCACTTGTATAGACTTTTAAAACATCGTTGAGATGTTTTTACATAAAATAGGAAAGATTTTTTATTTTGTTTGTGGTTATTCTACTCTAAACTAATTATACGATACGCGTTTGGCGACGAAAGCAACGTGTGTAACATAACTGACATTTGACGCTAAGAGTTAATGAAAACAGCACCAAAAACCAAGATATTTCAATACAACACAGTTGTTATCATGAAATGAACCATGAATCTGTTGGAAGCCAATTTATACGTGCTTACATTGCAATTAGTGGCTAAACTCTGCTCCACAGCCCTCACATCAGCTGATCATCATTTAACACACAATAGTATACAATAGTAAGAACACATTGTGCTCGAGCTTTTTACCATACAGTAATAAGCGAAGGTGGAGCATCGCACATTATGACGTGTGGATTTTAATAAACATTCCAGCAAACTAGCGTTCCTCAAAAAATATGGATGAATGTGCCTGTGTTAGCAGGTAATATTTTCTTTGGGATATAGTAATGAAATGAAAGTTAACGAATTTGATAGTTGTCTTTTATTCTGAGTCGACAGCTCTAGATGAGACCTTTCGTTTGGCACCAAAATCAGCGTGCCAGCACATCGGAGTCACAATATTCTCTGCCCGGAAATTGTCGCCCATGCCCAACATTTGTCAGTCGCCTCGGGCACCCACCCGCGCCTCGCATACCCGCGGCGCCAACTCAAGGTCGTGCTATAGTCCATTCACGGTTACTTCCAACTTTTCTGAAGCCCTGCTAAAGTTCTACATCCAGGATATTTCTCCGCTTCATGCACGCAAAGCTTAACTTAGTCTAGATAATCACACCAAAGGGACAACACACACCATTCGTGCGCACTCAGTTTGATAATATTATGCATGAGAACTATTTCTTGCTATGCATTACCAATACACTCATTTTCTCCCTGCTTTAATTTATATTAATTATAAATGGAATAATTCAATGTATATGCAAAAGTTAAGTAAAAGTTAACTTTAACCAACAGTCTATTTTTGTGTTCACGGAAGTAAAAAAAAAAACACGTGAAACATTACATATTTAGGAAACAACCAAACACGTTATACATGGGGTGATTTTTCAAAGGTTTGATGCAAAAAGTGTGAAGAATTCATGAATAAACTATATCATCGTAGTCGTATACCTGATGGAACGAGACACAATTTTCTGCAATCGTGTTTTTTGTCCCTAAGTTAATAGTGTCGGAATGTATCGCCCTACATAAGTAACATCGTCCTTTCCGTTCTGGTACCCAGCGGCGTACCACATCTCCGATTATTGTCTTGCAGAGACTGTCGAAGGGTTTGTATGCTCAACGCCCTTACACGATTGAAAACAATAGCATTTGACTTTACGTTTGCTTTCCGACATGTTTCCTATGGAGCTCGACACAATGGAACTGTGAAGCACGATTTCGAAAAGCTGAAATTTAAAGTTAAAGTCAAGCAGTCATTTTGCGAGAATCTAACAGTTTATGTGGAATGAATGTTTGTGTATTGTAGGGCGATTTTCATTTTGGTATATTAAACCAAGCTCTTCAGAATTAAAGAAGTGGCAAACGAATGTAATATGAATACTAAATATATTAATTTATATGTATGAATAAAGTAAACAAGCCGGTTTTACGTTTGTTTTGAAATGAAATTTCAATATAAATTCTTAGGTCCATATGTACATAAAATGCATTCCTAGATAATAAACAATCATGTACATAAAGATACAAACATTTTTACAAATATTGCAAGTCCAATTTTCACTTGTCTGAATTTTGACTTTACAGTTGTATAGTTTATTAGTGGTTTCGTCAAAGGAAATAAAATGTAAAGTCAAATGCTAAAGTTTTCTATTGTGTTAAAGCCTTAAAGTGGTTTAAAAAAAATATATATATGGTAAGCAGTAAAATGTTTTCTGATTCATTGGTTTGAACCTAGTCCAGCACAATGGAGCTGATATTGCTTAATGCAGTGGAAATATAATTTGAATCTTAAGTTTAACTAATCACCCAAAACTATACAATTAAATGAAAATATGTTTTAAATATTTATTTAGAATTATGCATTACAGTATTAAATTATGCCGACCTGCTTCAAAAATATAACCGAAGAAAATTCTAGAAATAAACCATCTGTTTCCATTTTGATAGCTTATAATAGATGTTTTCGAACAACGCTGACAAACTCCGGCGGGTTATTCCTTACAAAAATGTAAGACGAAGTATCAATTTCCCCTCGTCAGCTCTCAATACCCCGCTGTTAAGACCCGTTCAAATCTTATCTCTCTCCTCCTTCACTCTCATTGGACTGGCAGTTGTTCTCAGGGGCATGCAACTAAACTCGAAAAGGGAAATCTATACCTTACCAGTGAAATCCGACGTCATGGTTTTACGCTCTAGAAAATTCGGCATTTAAAAAAAAATGCTGCATATTTAAACAGAATATTTACAATGCTCACATCGCGTAAATATGCGGTAAACAGTGGTGCACTTTTCTCTTTATAAATCGTTCAAACAAATACTTGCTTTACGTATTTTAATTTTGCTGGTGGTAACACAGACTTCATTACCTGTGTGGCTTTAACTTCTCATAGTGCCTGCCACGTGTTTTTTTTTTTTTTTTAAGAAAATTCACAAGAAATTTGTATGAAGTAGGATTCTACCTTCATGATTATGATTCATATTCTCTCAAATGCATTTGTGTTTGTCGCCCAGAAAACGTATGCCAGTTTTATTTTTATTTTATTTATTACTATGCGCACACCAAAATCTTTAGGTCTTTTCTCAGGACAGCATTTAGAGAGTGTATATGCAGTAACTGCGCCGTATAAAGTGGGAGTGGAAAAACCATTTTGGGGGGATAAACACTCGTAATGCAGCTGGTCGGGATCGAACGTATGACCTGCGAACGCCGGATGCGAGTCAGGCACGCTACCGCGAGACAAACACGTTCGGTTATACAATAAAAATAAAATAAAGACTGGCGAAGTCTTCGGCATTGTCTGCCAACATAAAAAAAAATATTGTAGTTTACTGTGTGTTGTAATTAGCATTACCGTATAATATACTTTAACGAAAAAGTTAATACGATAAAGTACCTTATCTTACCGTTAGGTTTTTTCTGCAAATTTATTTGAATAAAAGTTTTCCATCAAATAAATTTGGTCAAATAATCTTGAATATGTTCGAAAATTTGCCACGCTCTCAGAATTTTTTATTTGACGAAGTCAGTCTTGTTTTAATTAACATAATGTTCTAAGTGAAATACTGCTGCAACATTAACAGTGCAGCTCTTTACAAAAGAGACATTAAGTATTTTGTGATTAATATTCAATTCTAAATTTAAAAAACTTTTTATTTCTTATGATTATTTGCTGTGCAAACGCATTTGTTGCCTTTAATTTGTACTATTATTCTTCAGTGTGCACTTCCAACAGAATTCATTCATGTCGTAACCTGTGACCGATATTGTATGTATTAACTATCTCACACATCTAATTTAGTTTATAGTTACAGTTCACAATTTTGAATTTTTGTGGGGTGTGAATTGACAGATGTGCCGAATTGTAATTAATTAAACTGTTAAAACGTCAAAAAAGTTAAAATGTTTTCCAGTGTACAACAAAATTGAAGGAAAATGCAACCATCCAAGCTAATATGGTGGCGTTCATGAGTTTCGGTGACGTCGCAACCTTTCATCTCTCTTTAGCCTTCTTTAAAGAAGTTCGACGGAAAATGTGATGGTGACAAGTGCATCATGGGGGGAGAGATTCCCGCCAACCTAAGCATCTTAACAGTTAGCGTATTTGGAAATACAACTTCTTTATCTGTCGTTACTCGTTTCGCACCTTCAACCGTAAGCAAATGCGTCATTATTATTAAATAATTAATAAATTAAATAGGAAAATACGGATATACTACTAAAACCTTACAAACTTCAAAATTTCTTGTAAGTATTTAGTTCTATATGCCGTGCCAAGCTTTTATCTTTAACGTCCGGCCATAAAATTTAATTATAAATATAAGAAAAAAATACAAGATGGATGTGATTTTTCCACGGTAAGGTTCTCTCTTTATAGAGGATCAATCCTCACCATTATGGATTTAGAATTTTTTTCCTTGCGTTTTATTTACCAATGTTTAATAAAACATTTCGTACGGCACAGCATAAATAACAGCTCCTCAAGTTTTTCAAAATGAATACAGCGTCAGTACGTTTATTTTGTGACAAGTGATTGCCAGCAAGAAATTAGAACAATTATTACCGGTGTTGACAGAAATGATGGTGGCAACAGTTGTCGAGGAACGCATGTTTTATAACATGCGTGCAAAACAATTCCCTATACCTTGTGGATGCTTAAAATGAGATACAAAATCTGTGATGCAGCTTTTGGAGAAAATCGCGCAAATTGAAGATGGCGAGTAGTGGGTCGCCTTATACCGCTCGGTTGCTCGTGGAACAGCCCACGTCTGACTGTGGCTATCAGGGAATGAGAAAGTAGGTCTGGTAGGCCCACCCTGCCTGCGCACACCCACTGCAGCAGTTCTACGAACAAGTCACCGAGCTGTGGCGTTGTCATCTCGGCCTGTCACTGCGCCCACTGCGTCCGTCAGTCGAGGTGCACGTGACGTCACCTACAGAGGGCTCTTGTCTTAAGCCTGATCTACACGAGCGGTCAAAACGCCGCCATTTCGCTTCTATAGTCTATTCGCGGTATCTTTACGCTTTTTGAATTAAACCTTTGAAAAACCTGCCATGTATAACGTGTTTGGTTACTTCCTAAACATTCCGTGCGTCACAGGCGTCTTATACTTATGTTAATATAAACGTATATTATTTCTGGTTAAACGGATCTTTTACTTATATTTTATCTACAAGTTATAACATTTCAAATAGGTGCGTTGGTAATGCCTAGTAAGAAATAGTTCTTATGCGAAATATTATTGAACTGAGTGCGCACGAATGTTGTGCGTTATCCTTTCGGTGTATTTCGTAGACTTAGTTAAGATTTCTTTCCATGAGACTAGGGAATAGCTTATAAGTATAACTTTAGCAAGGCTTCAGAAAAGTAAGTCTTACTAGACGAGCGTTTCTCCCGATACAGCGAGAGACTGTCAGTGGAGACGCGATTCTTCTTCCGCGTATCGTGAGCACAACATGAGCATCGCTAGCCAGGCGTAGCGGAGTTTACGGTACTGTTATAGGCAGGTGCCCCTGCACTTCGTGCCCTGGTAAACTGCATCCCGCTTATTGTTTGTTTCCACGACGTAAGCCTGCTCTCGATAAGCGAGAATGAATTCAGGCGAGAATGGAGCAGCGTTGGAATGCAAGGTTTGGGGAAACCGTACATCCCCGAGAAAACCAGCCAACCAGCAGCATCTCCCGGGACGATTCCCACTTGCGAAAATCCGTGAGTGATCCGGCAGGCGATTGAACCCGGTTCACCTTGGTGGGAGGCCAGCAGTCTAACCGCTCAGCCACAGTGGCCCCTGAGAATGGAAATAGAATCGTGCCCCAGTCCGCTAGCGATAGGAACGCTAGTCAGTCTATAATGTGTGGCAGTAGGCAGTTTAACCGCGTCTACGTCACGAGCTCTTTGCAGTGTCACTTGCATTTGTGTTACTGCAACTCATAATGTTTGGCACGAAAAAAAAAATTGTGGAGTAGGGAAGCTACCACCTCTGTGTAACGTTCAATTGAATTTTTAAATGTTGAAGTAAATTTTAGCAAAATATTTTACAGCGTTACAAAATATATGAGTTATTCATTATTCGCAACATAAATAACACTTTTCTGACAATTTTGATGGTAGTGTATCACAGTATATCCTACTGAGATCCGCATATTGTGCAATCGGGTGTAGTACTCCATTGGATGCCTTTCTACTTTTACCTTAACGGTCCTATTTACTAAGCCGGCAGCCACGAACTTAAAATGGGGTATGAATGTTAAACGAAATTCCTTTTCATTGTGTCAATTTTCAAGATAACTATTTCAAACAAAAAAAAAATTTGACGTGACTTTCTAAAAAAAAAAAATACTACATCAGCTTATTTAAAAATAAATGTATTATTAATTTTTTTAAAATGTAAATTTCAAAATTATATTTAAGAAATAAAAATATTAAACAAAACAATAAACAATATTTATTAACATAGCAGCATTACTTAAGAAATTTAACTAAGAATGAATTTTGTTTGACATAGTTATCGTTAAAATTGAAGGGATGAGAGGAAATGTCGTTTAACATTGATTCCCCATTTGATGTTCGTGGTTGCCGGCTTGGGAGACAGGGCCGTTAAGGCACCCGCCCACCCGAGAAGCGCGAAGCGATAAAAGTGACCCTACTACGTGCATCAAGTACGCCATCGCCCCTAGGCGCAAGACTCTGAACTGTCGTGCAGTGTTCTCGTCGTATTGTGTATATTTATGGGACTTTCAGAGGTGGTAATATTATTTTATTGGTGGAAAGTCTGTATGAAGGTTCAATGCAGGACCCTTGAGTATTTTTGTATGTATTTGACACTTATGTTTTGAGATACGCGTTGAAAAAACAGTTTTTAGCCACTTTGGAGTACTCCAAAATTGTGTTTCTAAAGTGCGTGAAAGTACTCAACGGCTCTCGTCTGAAGTGTGTGTTCTTTCCGTAGATCAGCACACTGGACACACGTTTAACAGTTTCGTAGAAATACGTGAATTACTAACACTCGGTAACGCAGTTAAAGTGCGAGGTTGGCGGGAGCCTTAAGGGGAGTACACATCTGCTCGTACAAGGCCAAGAAGCGAGGGAGTGATACGGGCGACACTAACACGCAAGCCTAGTGCCTCATTGCTCCTACGCGCAAGGCGTGCAGTGTTTCCGTCGTGGTCCTCTAGGGGGAAGTCCCCTAGTGGTGGACGCCGAAGGTTTTCAGACAATAAAAAAACATGCTTCGAGAAATTACCTTTATTTATGAATTTACTACGTCAACAAAGTTTAAAATCAAAATAAATTAACAAAAATGCAACTTCTGCATAAACAAATTAAAAAACTTAAATCAAACTTTGGTAAAATAAGTTGCAATCACTGCAAGTGGCACATAGTACTGGACGGACTTAACTTAGAGCCCCCAGCGCCGGACATCTTCAAAAAATCGTGCATCGATCGCATATGTAGGCATCTGAACATTCTGGGATGTGTGCACATGCTTCAAGAACCCACCCACGGCAGCTGGAGCACTGTATCCAGTCTTCGTCGTGGTCCTCTAAGCACATTACGCAAGTAGTTCCTATGTCAGATATTTGAGTTAACGGTTCCTTGTTCTTTGCTTTATCTCCACTTCTTCCTTTGGCCTTTAAACCTTTGGTTTGTTTCCTCTTCTCTTGTAGAGCTGTTCTAAACTTATTTCCCATTGCTTTATTTTTGTCCTTGATGTTCTNAGTAGTTCCTATGTCAGATATTTGAGTTAACGGTTCCTTGTTCTTTGCTTTATCTCCACTTCTTCCTTTGGCCTTTTAACCTTTGGTTTGTTTCCTCTTCTCTTGTAGAGCTGTTCTAAACTTATTTCCCATTGCTTTATTTTTGTCCTTGATGTTGTTTTCAATCTCTTTTTCTTCAACAGCAATTTTGTATGGCGATGAAGTTAGAATTTCACTTTTTTTCACATTTTCTCNTTTTCAATCTCTTTTTCTTCAACAGCAATTTTGTATGGCGATGAAGTTAGAATTTCACTTTTTTTCACATTTTCTCTTCCGAGCAATTGATCGTTTTTTGGCAGTATCTGGCAATGGCGACAAACTATGGATAATCTGGACAATATCTCGATCAAAGCTAGTCGATGGCTTGGAAATGTTGATTGTTGGTGCTCTCAACGATATGTCAGGATGTCCCTGCATGAAATCGTAGTAAAAATGCTTACCAGCAGCACCTTTCTCTTTATTAAATCGATGAGGAATCGTCAAAGCTTCAGCCAAGACAAAAGCTAACTTCAGAAACTCCTTTCTCATCAGCGGCAGACATCTATTGGACAAATCTTTTACTCATAATTTTACGCAGTAAATTGGCGAGAATTAAATATGGCTGTCTACAGCAGATGTCTGGATGCAGGTGCGGTAATTAAAGATGGTGGGCGTACAAGGCAAGAAAGAGAGGATAGGGGTGGGAGACAAGAAGGAATTATAGAAGGCAAGAGAGACAATAGGATACCAAAAGGAATATGAGAAAACCAATGATTAGAGCAGGCGTGGGCGTGAATCCAAGAAGGCGGGGGATGAAGGCATGATGGTGGGGTGATTGACGTGTGCGCGATTAGCATAAGTGCCATTAGTATATGTACAATCAGCATATATGCATGCGTGATTGGCATTGCTGTCCTTAGTATATCCGTACTTGACGTAGTTCGTAGAATACATACTTGTAACAAAATAGTGCATGAAGTTGCATGACGGGTTAATGAACTCGAACATTCTTCAGACAAGGTGGGTGGTGCTGGCATGGAATGACAAAGCATGAAGTGCCTGTAAATAATTGCACAATCCGGCTGGCATTTGCTCGATTTTCGCCCTGATCCCTCCGCATTGCGCAAATGCCAGCCGCATTGTGCAAAACACATTTTTTGCTGGAAATTTACCTGGTTTTAAGGGAAATTTGGGAAGTTGTTAAGGAAATTCTGTTGATCTTGGCCGTTTTTGAGGAGGAAAAGTGAATTTTAAGGGGAAAATGGGGCATGACGTCATCAAAGATGGCCACCGTCTTGTTCGCTCGTGCGCAGCCCCAAGATATGATCACGTGACTCGGCTATTTCCATCTTCTCACTGCAGAAATTTTTAGACACCGTTTGTATTTTCGGAAAGAGGCAGTATATAAATAAATAAATTTGTACGGTGTTCAACGTAATTTTCCTATATTATAAAATTATTTTTAATGTGTGAATTTATTTCCTTGCATCCATAACCAAAATTCTATTAACAACATGTTGTTCGGTAAGTCCCTCGATGAATGTACACAGGTGTACAACGTAATATTTACCACAGATGCACATGCCGGTATTCCCGGAATATACTGCTGTTGTCGGAGGAAGCTTGTTGGGTTCCTTTGTTGTCTCGTGTCACTTGTGTCCACATCTGTTCTAGCCTATCTGTTCATCTGTGTCTTCTTAAATGTTTCGTTTATATTTACTGTCTGTCTGTTGGTCACTCATACTGTTCTTTACGTGTCCTTTTCATTTCGGTATCTGAATTTCTTCCTTCTATAGAATTTTTTGTATGTTAAGTATTTTTTGACAGTGATCAACACTGGTTCGTAACTTTTTTAATTATTATTTTATAGTTATTTTGTTATTCAGTTTTTTGTGTAATTTTGAAGGTTTTCTGCAGTCTACAGAAACATTTTGCAATGGCGTGTGTCCAAATTAATGGCACAGTTAAATAAGTAGTATACAGAGCATGTTGTCGTTGTGTGAGAGAGTNGCAATGGCGTGTGTCCAAATTAATGGCACAGTTAAATAAGTAGTATACAGAGCATGTTGTCGTTGTGTGAGAGAGACGCTGAGGGCAACGTGGCTGGAGCGAGGAGTACAGCACGGGCTGGAGAACGATTCCCGGGTTGCAGCCTCGCTCCAGCCTGGAGGGCAATGACCCCGAGCTCCTCCTGCTAGCTGCTGGCCGCATCTTGCACCTTCCTTATTTCTTGCCACTTCTCAGTGTGCTGCTCATGTTGTGACAGTGTACTGACTGTGCATGCCGTTCTTCTGTCACCAGTCGAGTAACGCACAACATCTAGGTCAAAATTGTTCCGACGTCGAGGTTCAAAAGCGGGGTACTAAATCCACTTCTGGTAGAAGGATGAGAATACTGGTTCTGATAAGTATCAATCAAACAAATTAGTGTTAAAGGTATTTTATTACAATTTGACATAGTTTGACAATCTTGTAATAGGTGCAAAAAACTGATCTGAACTTTTTTTAATTTAATATGAGGGTTTCGTAAATCATAAGGTATTTGATAACATTAAATAATACACTCAAATATTAAATTTAATACGCAATCTGTAAATATGCTATTAATTTCAAGGAGCACTCTTTAACGTTTTCGTACACTAAGTTAAAATTCAATATTGGTGAACTTTGGTGAATGTTTGGAATACTTCGCATTCAATTTGGATTGACATTTGCAATTGCAATACTGTTCTTGACACATTTGGACCATTGCATGTAATGCTTTCGGGCCCTTTACAGTATTTTTGTGAAAAACATAAATCGGAGAGAAGCTATGTTTTACTACTTCCTGAACATACCATGACGTATATTCAATTGTAAATTTCGATTGCTTCACGTCATCAGGAGATGATGAAAGTTCTTAAGCTCCAGAAATAATAGCATGAGGATTCAAGTTAATTAGAACCGTTCAGAAAACCACCAGATTTTCTGGTCAGTATTATCCCTACCATATCATTTCTCTGAATAGAAGTTATTTAGAAATAATTTTTCCACTATTTACATGGTTCAGTGTTACTTAATGAAGTTATATCTACGTTTTCTCCGCCTCTCCAACTTGTTTCACCGACGTCGGCCTCTTATAAGCTATACTGTTGCGGAGTGCAATGTGATATGTGAATATCATTGTGGAACTGTCATTCATAGAATGACTCCTTATAATGAGTCATTCTACCCCTTAAATATGAGTGACAAGAAGGTAGCTGATTTCTGATGTGGCCGTGGTAAATTTTTCCTTAACCTTTGGCCTTTGTGGGCCATGGATTCGTGACCTCCGCGGCTGCTGTGGGTTAGTTGGAATGCAACACAGATGAATTAAATTATATCAACCTTAATATGTTGGCCTTGCTTAATACGCATATAAAATTGTACAGTTTATTCTGAGTATCTAGAGCGCACATTACGACTGTTTAAAACTGTAAATGATCCCATTTGTCACTCGTCTTTAACATAACATGCAAGATATAGTTACCACCAGTCGTCGGTAACATTTTATCTGCTCACCATTTGGTCACACGCGCCTCTCATAACCTTCTCGTCAATATGTCATGTTATTGTTAAGCGTGGACCAACACGTTGTCACATAGAACACTCAGTTACCATCCTTTCTTAAAATAAGACCGACACATGAGTTACCAGGACGGAAAAGACAAGTCAAAGTGTAAAGGAACCGTGAATAGGCTATACCATCGTAGTCTTATACCCGATCGTGTGAGACTACATTTATTTCAATCTTGTTTAGTCCCTAAGTTAATAGTGTCGGAATGTATCGCTCTACAAAAGTGATGATATGTGGGGGGAGGGGGGGAGTCACTACGACACGTCCCTCTCGCCCTAGACAGACCCGGCCGCCGCTGCGTCACCGGGCGGACGGAAGAATGATTTACAGTCGACCTGACTGGCGTCTCTGCCCCCGCTACCCTACTGGAGGGGTTGGCGGCTGCGCACTGTTGCACGAACTATCTCGCCATCTCCTCCCTCGGCGCAACCTGACGTGTGAAGAAAGTTCCGAGTCAAGGCGCACCGATACTATAAATACCGCCGCATCGAGAGAGTCAGCAGGCTGTGATAGCCATCTGGCAAAGTGCGGCGAATGGTGAACGGAGATCGGGCCGTTGGAATGACGTTGGAAGAAGACCGGCGGCCTACGACAATGTGAGAGACTGCGGCGGACGAATGTGTGTGTGGCAGAGCTCGGGACGCTCTAGAACTTTCCGGACAGGAAACACTGGTGGAGTGGAGTGGAGAGTAGAGATTTGAGTGGCTCTTAACATCGAGGAATTGAGAGCCGATGAGGGTGAAGCGAGGTGGATTGGCACCAGTGCCGGAATGCAAGGATGGGGTAAACTGGAGAGCCTCAAGAAAAACCACCGGTTGGCAGTTTCGTGTGCCACTATTACCACGTGCGAAAATCCGGGAGAGACACCGCCAGGAATCGAACCCTGTTCACTCTGGTGGGAGGCTAACGCTCTAGCCGCTACGGTACCGTGGCCCCACAGGAAAGGCTGGTGATATTCGGACTGAAACAAGATGTAATAGAATGGTCGAGTGATTCAGACTTCATTGTGAATATTGGAACTATGGTAAATCGAATATATATTACCGAGATTGATTTTTACTATTTGATTGTACTAATTTATGTTAGGTGACGAGCGATTATGAAAATATTATCTGTAAACAGCAAGTGATAAATGTTTTTGTTGAGATATTAATTTAAAATAAATTTCTTGAATTCTATATATATAAATTAGGGAATTGTTTATAAGTTCTTGTATTTAATTTACACCTCGATCCCTTAAGGAACCTGGTTACGCCCTGAGAACTTGGGACATTGTAACATTATGGTGCTCTTGCGGACAAATTTTTACCTTCATGAGAAACATTTATGACGTTTACGATATCAACTAGGAACTTTTTTTGTTTTAAGATTTTAAGGTGCGTTTGAATAGTGTAATTTTTCATAATGCAAATATTTAAAACTTTTCAGGTTATTGTGGTCCCTTCTATTTTTTTTTTAAATTAATTTTAATGATGATTATACATAATAATATTATTATTTGATTGCTTATTTAAAATGAAAAAGCAATTTTTGTTTAATAGTTGTGAAATAAATATCTCTTTTCTTTGCTAGTCGTTGCAAAAATCTTAACAATGTAAAATCATAGACATGAAAATAGGTAGCTCTAGCTAGAGTCCTAATTCAAGAAAATAATAATTCAAGTGAAACTGCAGCAATTCCTGAGTTATTCCCGTGAACTTTGGAGATTTTCCTGTTTGTTTAAGGAGTACTGCTGTATACTCGGCTCTTGGCACTGCAAATTAAACAGCTTCTGAGCGCTGCAGTTTGCAATTCCAGACTCTTAGACCATTAAATATAGTGGGCCATAAATTGCCATGAGAAGTGATGGAAGTGCCGAAATTAAAGTGTTGCCACGTGTATACAATTTGGCGCTCCTAGAGTTACTTTTGTTTTTATTATTTTTTGCTCTTCCTTTTTGGCAGCGAGCCAGTGACGTATGGGTGATAATGTGACGTGTCCATTTTACTTTTGGGTTGGTGTACTAAGGGAGGCAGAGAGAGGGAGGGAGAGGTAGAGAGATAGAGAGAGATAGAGNCATTTTACTTTTGGGTTGGTGTACTAAGGGAGGCAGAGAGAGGGAGGGAGAGGTAGAGAGATAGAGAGAGATAGAGATAAAAAGAACATATATTAATGGGGTTTTTTGGCGGGGGAGAGGGCGTGATGCATTAACGATGAAATAAATAGTTGTGCGTTAGGAGATGTACTGTGTGCAAATTTTAATGTAACCATGTTGGTACAGTCATGTGTATTGGCATTTCTCTGTAAACTGGGCAACAGTACTAAGAAAACTTTCTAGGCAACTTTTTTTCTTATATATCAAATAAATCTTATTCAGCGAATACATAACCACTTATTTAACAATAAACGGCAGATGAACCAAAAATATTTCTATTATTTTAGAAAATATTGAGCATTTTCTAAAAAATCGATACAGAGGACTGTTGCCTATGGCAGGGGACTGTGTATATAAATGAAAAATACTATTTCAGTACCAAAATTAAATCTTTTTTATTATTATAGAAACTTTGGAGCTTAGGAATTAAGTAATTGAACAATAAAGATACAAATAAAATTAACAGTCTTTTATAATACTCTACTTATGCTTAAATTGCAACTCTGAAATCTTAATATTAATTAGTATCAATTAAATCACATAGGTGCAAAGAATATTTAAGTACTTTGAGTCTTAAGCTACAGAATCAGTCTCATTATAATTAGTTATTACTTCAAAATATAGCATAAGTAGGTAAAGAAAATAATATCAAGAACTTGGTCTTATTGTTTTTCAAAAACATTTACAGGTGAATCAAATTTGTAGAACNGTATTGTTTTTCAAAAAACATTTACAGGTGAATCAAATTTGTAGAACATTCTATGCCCTTTTAAAACTATATTTGGATAAGGGAGTTTCTGTATCACCTGGTCCATTGTAACATGTGCCACATCGTTTTGATCAAATCTAAATGTTTGGCCTTTATTATCACAGAGCTTTAGGAATGTGACACGGATTTCGCCATCTTCTTCATCAATCATGTCAATAACGCTCACATATCTATATTCTGTATTTCTAGAAAACAATTTGACGAGGATGTAATCACCAGTGTTAAATGCTTTTACTGCAGCAGAACTAGGTCCAGCTTCATTCTCAGATTCTGAATCTGTGAAAACATCATCCACATTAAGTTTTGGCTTGTCTTCATAAATTATTTTTCCAATATTAAAGTGTAGACAACAATAATTGTCACAAAAACAGCTAAGATGTTTCATCACTATCTCAATCGAATGTGATTTTATACCCAAAGGATTATAGCATTTCCCAGCGACTTGACGCACTTTGAGGGTGCCAACATGGGCAGTGGACTGTTGCCAGGGTACTGTTTAATTAGATTTCATTGATAGGTAGCACAAAATGTAATTAAGTCACATTAATTTGCTGTATGCAAGGATAATTTATCTATTATAACAATTTTAAGTTTGTATCGTATCAATATAGAACATAAAAAGAAATAAAACCAATCCTTACCAGTGGACTGTCGGCTGTCAGGTTACAACACGTAATCCACGGAAGAACGCTCGCGCAGCACTAAATAAAATGGCGTCTAGGCGTCAGTGGTGACAACCGCGCAAACTTCAGGTCGTTTGCGTTTCGATACACGCAGCAACGCAACTGTCTAACAATTAGACTACGTTGCGCGTAATTTGAAATATAGACAGGGGAACTGACCACAGACTGCGAAGACAAACTTTAATTAACTTTTTTTTAGTATTATAAAATAGCATTTGTAAAAAATAAACTGGTATTCTTAACAAACGATATAATATTGTTTAAATAATCAAAAAATTTGATTCATTCCTATAGTTTTTGTCATAATTAATTTAATCTGAAGTGATTATACTGCTTCGGTGACACGTCAGGGCACTGTTTTTTGAGGACTATTTAAACGTTTTTGATACGAAAAGGTTTATTTTAATGGATATTGTACACTGAGCACAGGTAGATAAGGTTATTATTTTTTAAAGTTATCTACGAAATATGTAAAAATCCGTACATTTTTATATAATATTGGCCTGAGACAATGAGTTGCCCAGTTTACAGAGAAACGCCCGTATACATAGGTAAAGCGAACCTGAGGAGAGACTAATATTCTTATTACATGTGCATCAGAAGATTATTCGTGAAAGTTATATATAGATCATTTAATAAACTTTTACCTAATAACGAAATCGGTGGAACGACTGGTAATAAATAAAATGGTTATAATAGTTTATTACAATTGATCACTTTAACATCGACTTAATTCGATAGTTGAAACAATTAATTGTACTTAATTAATTAAAGTGAAGTTCTTTACGTTGGTTTGCAGTCAAATGACGCCGATTTGAGGCCATTTTCTCTGTTTTTATTTAAGTGTTCACGATCAAAATCCCAGTTTTTACACTCTGAAACAATGATATTTAATCATATTTAATCAGTTATCAGTATCTGACCGATTCATCAGTCACTTCAGTGCATTTAACTGATGAATCAGTAAAAAAAATGCCAGATTTCCTTCAGTTATTATTTCAGACACATTTTCCTCTGTTACATCAGTCTTTCTTTTTCCACTGTTGTCAGTGATTTATTTTTTGACTGATGGAGAAATAAAGCAGCGTGTAAAAATGGCCTTTAACGGTGTTGGACCACAAAAAATTAATAATTTCATTTTTGTACCAAACATTGTTCAACTTGTACAATTTATGTGAGATGGCATTTCCCTCAAATAAAAAAATGTTACATTTTATATTTTTTGAATAAATTTATGTTAAATTCAGTTTTTTTTTCTGTTTTGCTGCAGCCATAATAAGAAATACTAAGTTGTACAAGTTAAATTTTACAAAGTAAACTAATGCAATGGGCTACACAGTGTGACACATGTGTACTCACCAAATAACAGTTCATGCATTACAAAAAAGTTAAAAATATGCAAAAATGTTTTTTTATTTAACCATTTATTTCATATATATGTGTATATATTTATATATATATATATCTCTTGTTATTTGGTGATTACATATGTGTCACGCGGTAGCCCATGGCATTAGTTTACTTTCTACATTTTTTTATTTGTACATCTTAGTTAGTATTTATTTTGGCTGCAGCAAAACAGAAAAAAAATTTGAGTTTTACCTCAAATTATTTTAAAAATGTAAAAGGGAATTTTTTTTTATTCAAGGAAAATGTAATCTCATATAATGTGTACAAGTTGAATAATGTTTGGAACGAAAATAAAATTACGAATTTTTTTGAATTCCAAGACCCTTAAACAATGTGTATCAAGTGAAATAACAACGCATACACTAATAAAACCAATACAAAATTCTTTCTAAAATGTGTTTCATATTTCAAAACACTATTTTATGAGAACATGAACATTGTCTATTATTCCTTTTTTACGTCTTTCACTTCGTTGATGTCAGGCAATCATCACAGCGCTCTGTTTGAAGGTTCAAAATGCATATAATGTGGTGAAGGGAGTGCGCTCTTATGTACTACTAGTTTTATAAATCCTAACGTTACCAATCAAACCAAAAACAAAAAGTAAGGGGATACATTTTGAAACTAACTATAGTTTCCTCTCTATTATTAACATGGCTTGATATCTCAGATGGCAAGGTAACGGGTTTTGCGATTTGGAAAGGGTTTGCGAGTTCAATCCCGGCCACTTGCTGAACGTTTTTAAATTATGGTAAATTGCGCAATATAAATAGTAAAATATCGTAAGTATGTTTATTTCTTGTAATTATTTGGCTAATTTCAATAAAAACAATATTTAATTCGCCGCTGCAGTTCGTCGTCACTCATTCAATTAGTGAAATTGTTTCACGTCACTAATTCAATCAGTGAATTTTTCCGACTGAAACAATCAGTGGTTTTCCACTGATTCTAAGTGGAGCCATTTCCAGTGATTTGAGTAGTTTAACTTCACTGCGAACCAGTGTGTAAAATTTTAGTTCAGGATTTTTTCATCACACGGTTTTGTAATGAAAGGCAAAGTGAAGTGATCCAATGGTTACACTAAAAGTAAATGCAAACACTGAAAGTAGTGCAAAAACATTAAGTGTTTTTGCATTTTACCGTTTAACGAGGAATTGACATAAATTAAACAATGAAACGTACAAAAACGTATATGATAATTTAAAAAAAATTTACTGTGGGTAAACTTTGAACAATATTGCATATTTTGCAAAATGTTAGTTTCATAAAAAAAAATTGACGAAATTTGAACCTGCCCTATTTTGTTATCGAAATGTCTAAAATTCAAATTACATGTTGTGCTTATTTATTTTGCTTTTGTGGAGAACCAAAAATCAGCTAAGAAATGTTGTTTCTTATAAACCAAAATACGACTAAAATGTGAATTGACTTGTCAGACATATACAATGAAGCTAACCGTCCAGCATACCACATTAAAACATTTTTCACTTAATTCTTAATTAAGTTTTAATTCCGTTACTACTGAATATCAAACAATGAACACATAATCTCAAATAGCCGATACGTTAGGAAATATTAAATGTGAAGCAAGTACAAAGAGCATGCGTATTTTTTTTTTTACATAATATAAAAAATAATGCGAATAAATGAAATTAATTTTATCACAAAACATACATGACAAGTAATATTTACAATTCACTTGCTCAGTCAGTTCGTACCACTGTCTTATGCGCATGGAAGAAATCCAAACGTTGCAGGATGCTAGTTTGTTTTAGGATGCTTGTTATTTGTAGGATGCTAGTTTGTTGTAGGATGCTAGTTTGTGTTTTGACGAATAACTTCTCGTCAACTGAACATTTTACAACTTTGCAAGTAACTGTTGGCTGCCGTCGTATGCAGTCTTACAGTTGCTTTGTGCTTGGATGTTTGTGAATAAATTCACATAAGTATTGTTCTGATGCAGTTGAACTATCGTGTACGTCTTCCTTTTTGGCGTTAGTCTGGTCTTTGCTGTATTAAAAAATACGGTGTTTTCTAACACTTTCAATACGCTCGTAACTACTCTCTTGAACGTAAGTAAGTAGTAATCCACAGCATTTAGAATCATATCTTCAGCTCTATTATAGATTACGTAATATTCTTCTAAGCACTAGCTATCTGCTACGTGGCAGACTGGCAGACGTAACGAACATGGTTGCCAGTGCCTTTTTTTCCTTATATCAAAGCCTTATAGATGCTGCATTGTTTTCCATTGTAACATTGGAATACAAAATCGGAACTGGTCATATATATATAAAAGTGAAATTAGTATGAGTGTTTTGGAAACTCACCAAGACTCTTTCTCCACGAACGTTACAGGTTTTTTTCGGAGTACAGTTTTTAAAGTGGCATTTTGAGGGTTTCTCGCCTTCTAGCTCCAGTACTTCTCCGTGCTGGTGTACCATTTGGCCTCGTCCGCGACACCGGTCTGCGATTCACAGTTACATGACGCTTACAAGGCCGCCACAGTATTTTGTGTCGCATCACACACAGATGCGGGTAGCAGTAAACACGAGTTTCGGAGACCAATGGGTATGTTGTTTTCGCTAGCCAACCTCCGTGGTGTAGGTGGTTGGGATGTCATCGTACTGTGCGAAGGGTCGTGGTTTCGAATCCTGGAGAAGGTATGGATGTGTGTGCCTTTTTCTAAATGCTATTAAGTGTCAAAGATATATTTTCTATTATTTTAATATAAATTATGGATATTTTATATTTTTGTGTGATATCAAAACGTAGACTGAAGAAAGTAAAGAAATGAAAAATAAATCTATATAAACTAATTAAGGGTTTTACGCAAATTTTATAACATATTTTCCCACGCATGTTTCAAAATTGCGTATGATTGAAATGTTCTGCTACAGCTTAACATAACTGTCATTTACCAAAACAATGCAAAAAAGACTCGTGAGAATCATTTTTGTTGTTAGTCTGTAGTTCAGGTTTTATTATCAAATTCAAATGATAGGTAGCCGAATGTGAAACCCACATTGCATGTGAACAAATTTTCTACTTTCAAAGAATTTGCTTTATGGCGTTACTCTGAGTGAATAAAATACATTTAGGTTAAAATCAGACATNATTTTCTACTTTCAAAGAATTTGCTTTATGGCGTTACTCTGAGTGAATAAAATACATTTAGGTTAAAATCAGACACTGCGTTTCAATCACTTTTATAAAATTGGTTAGGCACAATATTTGAAGTTAAAATCCTCTGAAATATGTAAAAAAAAAATGTGCAGATGACAGTTTATTTTCAATTTATTTGGTTTTTTTTTTATTATATTTCCATCGATATAGTGTTAAAGAGCTGTAGAAAATAATTTATAGACGTGTGGANATTTGGTTTTTTTTTTATTATATTTCCATCGATATAGTGTTAAAGAGCTGTAGAAAATAATTTATAGACGTGTGGAACAGCCTTGAGTTTAGTTGATTTTGTAAGCAGCCCCACATAACGTAGGGGCCGCGGTGGTGTAGTGGTCAGACTGCTCTCGTCCCACCTAGGGAAACCTGGTTCGATTCCCGTTGGGGTGGTTCCCGAATTTTTGCATGTGGTAATCGTGCCGGACGATGCCGCTGATAGGCGGGTTTTCTCGGGATCTCGCTTTTCCCCCGCTCTTGCACTCCAGCTCTGCTTCATACTCGACTCACTTCGCCCTCAACGGCTCTCAAGACCTCAATGTAAGAGCCGCCCAAATCTCCCCAATCTCTTTATAATGTATATGTATTTTACCTTTATGCATTATTTAGTTATTTGAGCGGTTTATTGAATGAGGAAGGAAAATTGGAAAGCACGTAGTCAGGGATTCGCCTTTGCTGGTAAAAGCATACTAACAACAGATCGGCGTTGTCAGATAGTCAGCCTTCGGAATGCATGTAAGTTGCATGCTATTCACGTGACCAGTCGCGCTTTCAGAAAAAAAATAGTTTCTTGAGGCAAGCTCGTGAAGAGAGAGCAGGAAACGCTGGTGTGTGGGAAGGAACTAAGAATATTCTAAGAGGTTGGCCATAAATTCATGCGTTATGTCAGTGTTAATGAGTGCCAAAACAAGTATCTTTCCATAAAAATCTCATGCCCGTACGACGTGGTAGTGTGGTCAAAGTTTGTGGTAACGTAAACTTCTCGGTATTTTGGCTCATTTTCATTTTCAGCCGGATTCCCATACGAGGCAAATACGTGATCGTCGTATGCTGGCATTTCCTACCCTTTTTCAATGTTTGGCGCATATAACCTTATCTGCAACAGGCAGTGCGTTTCACGTCACATTTCTTGCACGCAGATGTACGTGTGTAGAGTTTGAGGTCTGAATTTGTAACCAGAGCGCATCGGAGAGCAAGGTAAAATGTTATTCTAGATTACCATTTTCCCCTTCCTCCTTTTTGGCAGATTATGATTTATGTGCGATTCATAACAACACATGTTGTATATTTTAAAAGTAATATATGAAAACCTAGATTAGTATGTTCCATTGTTTATATTTATATTCAAATTAAAACCTATTTCACAATTTATTAAATACCAGTAGCACGTAATGTTGAATTGAAGTACCGTATACATGATATTGTAGTTCGTTTGCATTCTTTCATTTTCACTGCGTACCTTCTAACAATTTGGTGGTTGGGCGCGAAAACGTGTACAAATAACACAAGTTTTCTTCTTCATTCGTTCGGGACGTCCAGTTTGGGGGAAAGTGTAGTAGGTAAATGTTCTCCCCTCCCTCTTCACGGCATCGCTTGTCTTAAGACACTATATGTCTTGGTTAATTTCATCTAGCATAGTCGTGTTTCCTGTCACCAGATAAAAGGCTTATATTTTAGCAACAGGAAATATTATTGTCCGATTAGGTATTTATTACTATACATTCCCGTGACATAATACTCGCAACTTGCAGCGTAACAAGTATCTTGTCGTATTTATAATGCAAAGTGATATCACATCATTATATTTTAACAGCCTCCCATATTTATATTATTTAGTAAGTTGCCTAACAGTTTAACGCTGCACGTCTTGCTCTTTGTAACCATAAAACCAAAATTCGTAGCATTTTTTCTTACTTTTATTTTTTTCGTAATGTAATTATGGAGAAATATGTCATAATTACCCACAATTAATACTTGTCCACTTGCTAAGTAAATACAGGGGATGGATAAAATAATATGAACACCTGACATATACACAATATTTATTTATTAATAAGGTGTTGGGCCACCATTTGCTTTTAGAGCAGCTGCAATTCTTCGCGGAATAGATTCGTAGTGTGTCTGAATAGTTTCCAACGGAATGTTGTCCCATTCTTGTACCAAAACATCCACCAATTGCTTCAATGATGTTGGAGATGGAAATCTGCTCCTCACTCTCTGCTCTAAAACTCCCCATAACGGTTCAATTATGTTGAGGTCTGGCCAGGGAAGATGTTTGATGATATTCTGATGCTCCTCAAACCAAGACTGAACCTTTTTGGCTGTGTGTATGGGCGCATTATCATCTTGGAATATGGCAGTGTTTGGCAGCAATATGCTAGTCATAGTAAGAACTTCATCATTGAGGATGTCGAGATATTCATTCGCAGTAATCCGGCCAGTGATGTGAATGAGAGGACCAGCTGAATACCACGATATAGCCGCCCAAATCATAACGGAACCTCCCCCATGCTTGACTGTAGGAAGCAGGCAGTCCCGATCATAGGCTACTTTTGGAGTTCTCCATACATAAACTCGGCCGTTTGTAGGAAACAATGTAAACGATGATTCATCGGACCATACCACATTCTTCCAATCATCAAGTGTCCAGGTTTTATGATCGTGGCACCACTTCTTTCGCAGCTTAGCGTTGGCTTCCGTTATAAAGGATTTCGCAATTCCAGCCCTTCCATGAATGTTAGCTTTGCGGAGCTCCCGCCGTACTGTTTTTGTCGGAAACAGTATTACTCAAGTGAGTGTTGAGTTCTGCTGTCACTTTTGCTGCGGCAGTTTTATGTTGTCTGGCCGCAATTATTTTTAATGTTCATCGCTTCGCCGATGATGTTTTACCATGTTTTGTGTATGCTGTCATTACCGTGGATACTGTCGCTCGTGAAACGTTAAACAATTCAGCTGTTTTCGTCACAGACGCTCCCGCTAACCGAGCACCAACGATTTGCCCTGTTTCGAAGTCTGAGAGACCACACTTTTCACCGATCGCTTGTTTTAACCGTCGCAGAACAAAGTGTATAATACACTTAAATATAACCTACAAGACTTGGCATGTAAACTGTGCAATACATACGCGCCGGCAATATTTACACGGAAGCAGTGTTGCCAACATGCAACAAAATGTACTATATTGCACGGTATTCATATTATTTTGTCCATCCCCTGTATGTATGTATTTTAGGTATTATATTTAATTAGCATTAATTACTCTTTAGTCGTAGAGTACTTTGTCATGGTTGTTTTTCTTAGTTTAGTAACGTCATGAAACTGCAAATATTAAGGCCTACCATATCTATATTATTCGGTAAGTTTAGTAAAAGTTAACTTCTGTATATTTTTGTTCTATTGATGCTTGTATTTCTAAGATATATTTTAGTGGCAGAGAAGGCAAACGTTGCCTTAACTGCGCCCGCATTAAACAGTGACGAAATAAATATGTAAATTAATAATTCTGTTAAAATATATATCAACGAAATAGGTAAAAGTATTATCTAACGTTTCTCCTTCTAGGTTTCTGTATGTTAATTTTTCAAAAATATATTTTGTAACTAACGCGTTTAGCGTAAGTTAAGTGCCTCCCTACCTGCAGCGGTTTTCCGCGTTTGAAGCAGAGAAGCGCAGGAGTGATAAGGACGACACTGTCACTCACATCAAGTGCGCCGTCGCCGCTACGCGCAGGGATCTGAACTGGTGTGCAAGTGTTTCCGTCGTGCTGCGTGTGCATAGTGTTTTATTGGTGGGAAATCTGTAGTAAGTTTCGATGTAGGACCTCCGAGTACTGTTACATGCATCTGACCAGAATATTTTGATGTAAAGCTCTTTGAAAAAGCAGTTAACGACCCGGTTGGATCGTTCCGAATGGTATTTCTAATGTGTATGAGGTCTTGGAAAGCACTCAAGGCATCGTCTGAAGTGTGTTTTTTTCCCCGTAGATCATCACATTGGGCGCGCGTTTAATAGTTTGTTATTTAAAAAAAAGGGGCTGTATTTCGAACACATTGCAACGCAGTTCGAATCCAGATAGGCGGGCCCCGTAAGGTGGCACTCACTGTTAAAAAAGGCTTGGCACAAAAGTGGTTGTTGTTTGTGGTGGTGATGGTAACGGTGGCTGTTGTAGCGAGTTAAATTCAACTCTTACCAAACCAGAGAGAGTTATCTAGGTTTGAACAAATTAAAGTGTGATAGCTTTAAAATAAAAGAAACTAATCGGGGAAAATTAAAAATTTGTTATCTGACTGTTAATACATGCTGTTCCTCACCCACCTACAATAATTGATATTAGAAATCCCATGTATAGAACAAAATAGCTAAAGCGATAACCCAAGATTCTATTATCTTGTGAGTAAAAACTATTTATTTGTAGGCTGTTATGCAATTACATTATGAGTAAAGGAAAATTTGAGTTAGTCGTGTGAATATAGTTTTATTTCTCTACAATGAAGACAACATAAGGATATAACATATAGCCTAATATTTTAAATGTCACTCCATGTCTGTTTCATTAAAACAAAAGATGTTAAATTTTCAGGAATAAAACTCTTGTCCGTTTAAGGTGGATCACTACTTACAATTTTGTTGGCCAATCTCGATGGAATTTCGTACTCTGCTTTGTTAAGCTATTTTTGTTGTGTATCCCTGGTTGTGTTCAATTTTTTTAAATTCAGTGGAGATATTTAATAATCAATTTCATTAGTCTGTGCCTTCATAGTACGGGACCTGATGAAAATATGTGTACAAGGTTTTGATCATGTAAACATACAACCTTCTGCCTTGTTCTGATGAAATTTGGTTTACATAAGTAAAATATTTGTGTTATTAAATAATATTTATTTGCACCTCTGCATAAGGCCAATATGCAGACTTCGGAGAAATTATCTACTATACAGTATACAAAACTTCGATACAGATAAAATAGGATATGACACTTTCAAATCACTATTCTAGTATATTTTTTGGCTAAAAAACACCTTTACGACATCCGAGAACGCCAAACTTATATTTGAAAAAAGCGTCAAATTTTCGCTGGCGACGAGTGCAGGCTCGTAGGAAATTGCTTCCCACTCCACAAATACACAGTGGACCAGGTTAATAACTGCCGCATAACAAAGAAGAAACAATAACTAACAATTGCCGCCACGCATCAATGCTGTGTCTGAATATGCCAAACTAACGCTCAATAAAAGCATAACATCGGTCGTTTTAAAGACAATTCTGTTCAGAGTACAGGACTTTCCTTCCATCAATGCAGTGCTTCTGGAAATGATGGTAGTGGTGAAGAACTGCTTGCTGAGTGCCATCCCCATCCTTGCTTCATCTCTTCTCCCGATCGGATTACTGTCTTGTAGTAAATGCTTCGTGGCGTGCTTGTGGTTTCTACGGCTTGGCTGGTAGACCAGCCAGACTGACACACTGAGTTCCGCGTACAATGACCAGTCTCGGCGCTCTGCTTTGCCACACTTAGATCATTTGCATGGGCTTGCAACACGGTTAAGTAGTAAAATATAATTTTTATGGAAATGTACATTGCCCATTTCATTTGAAAGAGCTTAGGTATTTGTATTTGTTGTTCAAAATATACAAACACAAATCCGTGCATACTCTCTTATTAGCAATTTTTCTGATATGAAAGCATAAATTTGGTAAAAGGACTCGCGCAACATTGGGTTTTACATCCCCTGGTTACGTAAAGTTTAGCTAGAAGTGGCAGAATGTCTTGGTTTTACTTATTTTAGTAAAGACCGAACCACTTGACTACTAATTATTTGATAAAGTCATGAGTCACCATAGGAGTGGGTTCCCAGCCATCACTGGTTGTGTTTTCTTTAGATGTGAGCTTAGCGTGGTCATAAGGAGGACCACAACAATTACTGACTCAGGAGAATGGAAAGTTAAAACGAATACCTCCGCACAAATATATTTATTTTACGAACATTTACATGTACAATACATTATTTTGAGCATTTAATTTTAATTACAAAACTAATTATGTTTTCTAGTCAATGTCTAGCCCGTATTTTTATCGTAATGAAACTTACGTTTTGATTAAACCAACGACTACGTGCATTGCAGATGTATAATTTATGTGGCGATTAATACCAGTTAGCCCTGTTTATTAACTGCTGAGATTGTTTTATATTAAAAGTGTTGATAATTTTTATAGTAACAGGTTTTGTAGCTTATCGTGTGAAGGTACCTTGATAATTGAATAGTTTCTCTTGTACATATGCGCCATAAATCCTGGAATAGGCCATAAACAAAACATCTTTATGTGAATTGAGGATGTCTTCTTCCGCGCAATTAACGCCTTCTGCTCGTAGTAGCCTACGTACTAAATGACATTTAACTGACTATTCGAACCAGGAAATAAAGGGCAACGCAGTTCGTAAAAAAAAAGTGTTAGATTTTCCTCCCAAATGTAGAACTGGGACATGAATCCCTAGTTTTAATTGCTGTGGTAAGTGTATTAATTTGTATCTTATTTATGATGTTTGGATGCCAATAGTGTCACAGTAGGTCTAACTTAATAGTAGGGAGCCAATAAGAATGAACCTCTCTCTGCTGAGGCACAGCCGCTTTTAGTAATAAAGACAGTGGTTCGGCTGTGCTCAGTACGAATACACTGGAAGACACATGCGATTTGTACAAAATGCCGAATGAAATATGGACGTATGTGTGGGCATGTATGTATGCATATGCTTGAGTATATAACCTACATGTAGGTATATAGACTATTCACTAAACAATTCGAAATGTTATAAGGAATGACTTTGTGCATTGAAAGTAAGCATGAAAAATTAAAGTAATCAAGGTCTCATTACATATATAGGTTTCATACAACAGAGTGAACATATAATATTTCGGCATTTCTTGCTGTTTAGCATACTCTAAGTGTCTAAAGTCGTCTATAATTCTAGTTCGTGTTAAAAAATTAAAAGAGTTTTCAAATCCCCAACTTATGCAATTATGATTAGTAATTCACAAATTATCCATAGTTCGAAAAAAAGACTATTTAGTTCATATCTGGCATTCTCCATTACTTAATGTTACAAATATTTTTCACAGATTTTGTAAGAATATAATAAGCTGGGAACTTCCAACGGTTCATGTATTCCAATTTATATGAAGTTTTAAGAAATAAGGATTTTTTTTATAGGTGCTCTACACATCCATGTTATCGTAATCGTACAGTGTGAGATGTTGCAGTGGTGAAAAAAACCACTCACTTGCAGGAGTACTATGTTTTGATTTCCAGTCCGGCCATCCTGAGGCTTTCCATCATCACTCCTAGCGAATGCTGGGTTGGTTTATATGGCATTTATTTTGCGCCCAATATATAAACAGTTCCCAGTTCCTACTTCTCTAAGCAACTTGTTCCGTTTCTGACGACGCTGCTGTCAACGCGACATAAAGCTCTATTTACCTACCTACTGTAACAAACTCGCAATAAATAAATTACAACAAATAATATATAAATATACCGGAATAATAGACTGAGATACACAACACCCTAGTAATGGCATTAACGTATAACAAATTCATTTGGAATAGGTGTTGAAAATATTAAAATGGGAGGGAAGTTTGGCGTTGTTAGAAGAGAAACAAGCGCCAGATTCATACACACGTTAAAGTATTAAAGTTCCTTGTTTCTTTCAAAAAAATTTCATTCGGAAATCTAAGGAAAAAAAATTGAAAACATTAGTCTTCTTCGGTGAACAGTTTTCTTGTGACATAAGCTAGTTGAGGGATTGGTAGTATTATATTTTTTTGTTACGCTGATAAAACGGTTATGTCGAATATACGAAAATAGTTTTGTGCAGCAAAATTAATTTTTTACTCTATGTGCAACTTTCTTCCTGAAAACATATTTTTTGTTCGTTTTTTGGCTGTCCCAAGCACGTAAAATTTGGTTGGTGCAAATGAAGATTTTTATGGCTGTCCATAAACTACAGTTTTGGTTATAAATTTAAGATCCAAAATGACCGGGTTCTGAACCCNAAAATTTGGTTGGTGCAAATGAAGATTTTTATGGCTGTCCATAAACTACAGTTTTGGTTATAAATTTAAGATCCAACATGACCGGGTTCTGAACCCATATTCAAGGCTGTTGAATTCTGTCTCTTGGCAACCACGGTCATCGTAAAAGTTTTGGCAGATTTTTTTTTTTTTGTTGAAATCGTTTCATTGGGATTGTTTTTGGCACTGTTACACCAATAAATACTAACAAACACCGAAATAGTTCTAATAGTTACAAAAATTGCAAATGAACTCTCTAGCTGTAAATTCGAACGAAGGTTGTTCTACAGCCGCAGATAATGCTATAACAACGGACACACATGAATGTTAGCTTATTAACTTTAAACAAAATATTTTACTCTACCGTTGATATTTATAGTTTTTTACGGTTACGAATCTAATTAGCTGAACGTACTTGTAAAATCTTTGTATATGTTTCCATCAAAGCGTTTAAATGATGCTGGGAGAGTTAGATAATTTTTCGACTCGACAAGTTATGTTCAAATGTTTCGTTTGATTAAAGGGAATAAATTCACATGTTTGGAGAAACAGCAGATTGATCGAGAGAACTAAATATTGTTCAGTGTAAAATTGTTTTCAAGCAAATTTATTAGATCCTGCAGTTAAACTTTTTTTTCTCTGCGTATGCCTGCATAAATTCATACAGTGTGGTTTTCTTTAGAGATAAAAATTGCATTTCTTTTGTCATTCTATGTGTAGAATTTTTTGTTGCAATGTTTTTTTCTGCCAGAACAGTTTATTGTGTGCTGTAGTGATCATTTTATGCCACATTTCATTTTGATTATAAACGATACATTTTTATTGTTCCGCATGATAGCACTTATGGCAGTCACGTATCCATCCTTAATAATATGTGATTCCAACAGTAACTCTTGTGTTCAAATAAACATGCGTACACAAATACGTATCTGTGAGTATAAAGTGTTGTTTAGTAACACAATGGCCTTTCAGAAAAAAAAAATGATGATTAAGGATTGTGTCATAAAAATTGTATTAATTTCAATGATTTTATGCGAATATCTAACATATTCATAAAAAAATGAGTTCAAGTACGTAATTTTTTCTGTACTTTTGGCATAAAGTAAAAACTATTGGACAGATTTTTCAAAATCGCCGTGAATGTGGTAAGTATAAAACCTATAGGTAGGTACTTAGGAAAATAAGTAAAAAGTAATTATTTTATTAAGTGTTACTTCCCAGCACGTATTTTTATGCACATATCTTTGTTGCATTAGCTTATTGTTTCTGTTGTTTCGTTATGTTGGTAGATTAAAGCCAAATTGTAAATAATCACGCGATGCCAAAAATTAGCACATCAGTGTTAGACCACTATGTTTTTTTTTGTGAATACCAGGGTGCTGTACATAATTTGACGTGGTTATCACTGTAATTCCGACGAACGAAGCCATGGTTTATTTATTTATTCGTTTAATTTTTTATATTTATTTTAATTAATTCGTTTGTTTATTTATTTGCGTTATCAAAAACACAACAATTCAAATACCTGTCGCGCTTGGTTGTGGGTAAAAGCTGTGTTGAATTAAATTCTACCAGATTCATTGACATATCCAAATTCCGAGTGCGCAAAGTCGCGGTAAACAAATTTATTTTCTATGTTCCAAATACCAACGTCTACAGATACCTGATTTTCGCGAAGAGTTCCAAGCAGCCTTGGTTTAGATGAGCTACGTGTACACTGGAATTTTCTTTTGGTTATTGACCATGCATCATTGAGAGATTATTTTGCGGAATGTGACTTATCCAATCTGTATTTGGTTACTCTGTTTCTCAACATCCGTGGTTCGCGGGCAGGCACCCGATAAAACAATCCAGTGGGGAACGTTGAACGTTGTTTAGATCTAAAATGTTTTGATATACATATGGAAGAAACTCTTTTCGCGAAAATAAAGTGTTCCTACCAATGCCAACGACATATTCATTTTCGATGCGGGCGAGGTGGTGGACAAATACTTCCTTTTATTTCATTCTGCATCATACTAATCCAAAGAAAAATTGTTATTCTGAGCGTGCGAATCCGCAGTTAACAATTGCCAATAAAATAACTGTTTTTCCCATTTTCGGACTTGCAGGTTGTAGCCGTTTTGTCAGTTTTCACTATGGCCTCAAAAGTAGTTAAATTTCCTTGCCTGAAACTTCCGCGAATACGTGGATGTACCTATTGATATTGTATATTGGTTTGCATTCCTGCCCTGGTCAAAACTATCGAAGTAGATTTTGCACCATTTAGCTGCTTGATCTTTTTTTTTTTTTTTTTTTCATACTGATACATTGTGGTGTACGTTTATACAGTGTTTAATGTTCCAATACATTTTTATTTAAAATGTACGCAGCGCTCCTTCGTGTCTACTGTAAACTACAGATCGGCAAACTTTTGAATGCGTGGGTTTAAAATAGATCCCTTAGTTTGTTTTAATATAGCTCTCTATCATTAGAAAGTTTTTCATGATTAAAAAAAAGTTTGTTTTAAATAAAATAAAACAACTGAATTAAATTTGGCAATCAACTAAGAATACTGCGTAAATGGTCAACTATCACATGAGAATTTGAGTAAACCATCGATAACTGTTCATAAAAGTTTTGCAAAATTTTAAACACTTAAATGCAATATAAGTAATCTGCTAATGTGTAAATGTAAAGAATGTGATCGGAGATTATATATTATGCGTGTATGAATGTGTGTATATTGTCCTATTTGCACACTTTTTTTCATATCATAGAAAGTTTTCCAGATTATTTTCATTATGTCTATCGTTTGAAGGCAGTGGGGTCACGTGTTGTGAACCTCAGGGTAGTCTTGCAATCTGGGTGCCGAAAGAGCTTTTTCCGACCGCTAGCGTAATTTTTAATGTAGTGTGGTGTTTTTTTTTTACATAATAGTAGCTTTTTGGCGGCCGGCACTTATAATTTCGGACGGCCCCAGTCGCTAATACACTGAAGAGCCAAAAAAACTGGTACACCTACCTAATATCGTGTAGGGCCCCTACGAGCACGCAGAAATTCCGCAAGACGACGTGGCATGGACTCGACTAATGTCTGAAGGTATGCAGGAGGCATTGAAATGTGCGAATTTGAGAAAGGGTTGCACGTCTGTCACGTTTAATGATTCTCGTCAGTCTTCGTTTATCCCGTTCGTTCACGATTTTTTTTCCGGCCGCAGCGATGTCGAAGATTTCATGTTTTACCGGATTCCCGATATTCACGGTACACTGGTAAAATGGTCGTACATGAAATCCAAATTTTATCGCTACCTCGGAGATGCTATGTCTCATCTCTCGTGCGCCGATTATAACACCACGTTCAAACTCACTTAAATCTTGATAACCTGCCATTGTTGCAGCAGTAACCGATCTAGCAACTGTGCCAGACACTTTTTGTCTTATATAGGCGCTGCAGACCACATCGCGTTACTCTGATTGGTTCCATACCTCTGTTATTTGCGTACGCACGCCTATACTTTTTTTTTTTTTTTTTTTTTTCAGTGTAGGCTGACAGCGACAGACCCTAAGGTATTCACGCCCATGAAAAACTTGGAAATGATTAGGTGATAGAAGTTCTAGAAAGGAAAGGACTGAACAACCATTTGTGTGAACGGGACAAACACTTACGATTGCAGTTAAGTTATTCATTGGATCTCTTTTCCATTTAACTCAATTCGTTGTCCATTTACTATCATTTTTTATGTTATTTTAATCTAGCTTTTATGTAGTTTATTTTACTTTTACAATCAATCTTTTTAGTTTTAAGGCTAACTTTAATTCTTTTTTTAAGCTTGCCTCTATAAACAGTCCTCTTTTTCGCCCCCAATTTTCATCCAACTAAGAGAGCATTCGTTGCCTCCCGTATAATCGAGTATATATATAGTACCTCTCGCACCGCTATAGTGGCTACCCATGAGGTAGGAGTACCGTACAAGCAGAAGAAAAACTGCGATTGCCGTACGGAAACAGAAAAGCTAGTGATCAGAGCTCGCCTTTAGATAAATATATATTATATATATATATATATATATAAACATCATACTACTTTTAACATCGCTAAACCTTTTCCTTTGGTATGAAGCTAGATTTATTTACTTTAAACAAAACACGCTCAAAGAATGTGAATGTTATATAATCAATGTAGTAATACCATTAACTAAAACATATAGAGAAACATTCTAATAACAGGAATCATGTGTGTATCTGTAACCCTCTCTTTGAATTAAACCTATATTGTATTACTGAAAACCAACGGCCTCAAATAAATGTTTTTCTTTTCTATGCAGAAATCGTTGTATGGGTTTTTATAGTGCATTATTTTCAAATTATTCTTTTATTAATATCACGATTATGGATATCAGCCTCAATGTTAATAAATTCAATGATTTACAGATGACTGTGAAGAAAATGTTAGTAACTTACTTCGACATTGACAGTATGCAATGGTAGGAAATCTGATTGTGTCATACGTGTGGCAAGTATATATATTTAGAGTTCTCCAAATAATCACAGTTGATTACAATTAATCTATAATTCATTAGAATTTAGACACTCTACTTTAAAGCTATTAAAATAAACAAGGTTTTACAAACTGCACTGTTCAAATGCCACCAAGTCGATATGGTNCACTCTACTTTAAAGCTATTAAAATAAACAAGGTTTTACAAACTGCACTGTTCAAATGCCACCAAGTCGATATGGCCATGCATACCTACACTTATTTACATTCATAACGGCGGTTAGAAATCATCTTACATTATAAACGAATATTAATTCGGAAGACAATAATGTGTGGGTAAAAAATAAAACTGAATATGTATTCTTATATGTTACCTTCATGATTAAGGAATATTCTGGATCATTGAGTAGTTGTGCTAGTGTATCGAAGCCCACACATTATAATGTCTTTCACAGCCATTTATGTAACTGTGTGATTAACAGGGAAAAAAATATACGTGGAATTACCTTATTCGTCAGTCATTACATGCTAAATAACTAACTACATTTTCAGTATTTAGCTGAAAAGTTCAATTAAATCATTNCTTATTCGTCAGTCATTACATGCTAAATAACTAACTACATTTTCAGTATTTAGCTGAAAAGTTCAATTAAATCATTATGGCGGTAATCCTTAATCCCTTTTCTTTATTAACAAACTGAGTGTAATTTTCAGTTTATCGCTGCAGATTAGACTGCCCTAAACATTTTTTTAAGACGAGTTAAAAAGGCGCTTGGAGTACGTGCTTTATCCGTGCGCCCCCCCCCCCATCCTTCCCCCAAATCATNTATTGGTATTTTATAATTGGCAACTAACACTGAGTACGAGTCCATATTGCTATGAGTCTTGCTGTGCTGATCTGTTTTCTGTCATCTGACCACACTCCCTAATGGCAACTTTGCGATTGAGGGGATTAGCACGAGAGCAGGTAGATAAGTTCTCGGCCGCTCTCCTCCTCCTATAAATCCCTGTTCCGGTCAAGAACGAACTGAGCGCTACGGCACCTGCAGACAAACTGCTGCCATAACTGTTTCGACGCTGTGCTGTGCTGCTACCTAGCGGCAGATAGCTGAACTACTTGCAGCTATATCCTGACATTTGCTGCTAACTAGCGTTCCACCTTAAGGATTTACTGCTATCCGTTGGTACAGTCACGAAACTGTTTAGACAAACACCAACTTGACTATCGTACTATGGAAAACATCGCACACCAACAGAAAACTACCGCCACCAACCGCCAATTTACCAGGGGCCGCGGTCAGTCTAGCGGCTAGACCGCTCGCCTCCCACCAAGGCGAATTGGATTTGATTCCTGGCGGNTCTGTTTTCTGTCATCTGACCACACTCCCTAATGGCAACTTTGCGATTGAGGGGATTAGCACGAGAGCAGGTAGATAAGTTCTCGGCCGCTCTCCTCCTCCTATAAATCCCTGTTCCGGTCAAGAACGAACTGAGCGCTACGGCACCTGCAGACAAACTGCTGCCATAACTGTTTCGACGCTGTGCTGTGCTGCTACCTAGCGGNGAACGAACTGAGCGCTACGGCACCTGCAGACAAACTGCTGCCATAACTGTTTCGACGCTGTGCTGTGCTGCTACCTAGCGGCAGATAGCTGAACTACTTGCAGCTATATCCTGACATTTGCTGCTAACTAGCGTTCCACCTTAAGGATTTACTGCAATCCGTTGGTACAGTAACGAAACAGTTTAGACAAACACCAACTTGACTATCGTACTATGGAAAACATCGCACACCAACAGAAAACTACCGCCACCAACCGCCAATTATACCAGGGGCCGCGGTCAGTCTAGCGGCTAGACCGCTCGCCTCCCACCAAGGCGAATTGGATTTGATTCCTGGCGGNTACCAGGGGCCGCGGTCAGTCTAGCGGCTAGACCGCTCGCCTCCCACCAAGGCGAATTGGATTTGATTCCTGGCGGGGCCACTCCCAGATTTTCGCACGTGGGAATCGTGCTGGGTGATGCCGCTTGTCAGCGGGTTTTATCGAGGATCTCCTGTTTTCACCGCCCTTGCATTTCGGCAGTATGCATAACCACCTCGTTTCACCCNAGCGGGTTTTATCGAGGATCTCCTGTTTTCACCGCCCTTGCATTTCGGCAGTATGCATAACCACCTCGTTTCACCATCGTTGACTATCTACACCTCGATGTTGAGCCTCCCAAATCTCTCCACTCCCACTCCTGCCGCGAATTTTAAAACTAAGCAATGCATCCGTCTATGTACAGCAAACGTTCGAAAATTCTGTTTCGGTCGAGTCCAGTCAAACCAAGTAATCCACCAGTTAAATTGGTGAGAACATTCTTTGAACCTGGTGGATAACCGAAAAAGAAACAACCGGTGGATTTTTGGACGAATCTTCTGAAAAACAGAAGTACACACGCCCTCTTTCCGTGATTCTCAAGCATTCCCAAAGTACAAATATATATGAAAGTCTTACAAACTGGCGATGTAAATGGAAAATTTGCGTCTGGAAAGAGACGCAAATACCACAGAACTGTCAACCTGATGTTCGAAAAAAATGACTCAACTGGTGTATACTGGTATTTCAACCACTGGTGGATCCATCTATGCATTTCCGAATTTGTTGCTTCACTCCGTGTGGTGTACGAGTCGTCGCTAGGACTGAGCTGCAGACGGGCGTTGACAGCCGGGAAGAACGCAGCAGACTGGGGGGAGGTCGTCGTCGTGAGGTGATGGCGCCGCGGCCTTGTCGGCGCCAACTTGCCCGACGGGTCGGGTTTCCCTCGCGTTCCTCCGCCTGACCGCGAACTCGTTGGCCTTATCTCCCCTCCACAACTCCCCTGATCCTGCTCCGATACCACGCTGCCCTTCCGCGTACTCTCACCTCGTCGCAAAAACATAAATACCAACTGCGCTCTCCCACCATCCGTCCGCCTTGCCCAGCTGCAAAATGTGCTTTCTGAAGCATCCGAAATGAAAACACGTTTGAATTTTGTTGAAAAATAATTATTAATTAATATTGAAAAATCAAAATTAGAACACTTTGGCAAAATATTTAAGTGCTACAAAATATTCGTATTCTTCTTTCGCATGCAACGTAAATCGTATTTTTCTGAACTTTTTGGACAGTGTGTACTGCTTTTCATGAGTTCTGCATGGTACAGCAGTGTTTCATCGGAAGCAACTCTCCCTCAAACACAATTCACCCTTTGCCCAACTCCTTCACTTGAATTTGATAGGAAACACCGGAGATGCACGCCGAGTAGACGGCATTTCTGTTGTCAATGACTTTCAAATGTTACTGCAGAAGCTGGAATTCTGGAAGAGCAGTCCTTTACAGGATTACCCAAATTAATGTTTACACACTCTGACGTTCCTCCCGTGCGCATCTAGCAGGTCACCTTGTCTATGGCCAATAGCAGATTTATTTATTTTGCCTACCCAGGTCATTACCGGAATGAGAACATACGGTGATTGCTTGCCTTCGTGGCCACCCGGGAAACGTGTAAGTCAGCTCACCATATTCAGTGAAAACCAATACTCGTAATCAAAATACGTATTACGCGCGCTGCGTCTCGTTCAGTTACTTAAACATGAGTTTAATTAACTCTATCTCTCTCGTAACCGGAGCTCCAGTCACAACCCCAAAATGGTTTTCTTCGCGACGACCCTACCACGAGCCTAATTAATCATCCACGCGAGAACCGTAGCTTCTGCCACGATTCACAATGACTAAANTTATCTCCCCTCCACAACTCCCCTGAACCTGCTCCGATACCATCCTGCCCTTCCGCGTACTCTCACCTCGTCGCAAAAACATTTCCCCCCCTCTAGCTAATACGTTCATTACCACTGCCGCGCCTGCCGTCAACTGCGCTCTCCCGCCGTCCGTCCACCGTGCCCAGCTGTTTCTCAGCGCCACAGAGAAGAGCGTTTTATAGAGCGAAAATACCAACTGCGCTCTCCCACCATCCGTCCGCCTTGCCCAGCTGCAAAATGTGCTTTCTAAAGCATCCGAAATGAAAACACGTTTGAATTTTGTTGAAAAATAATTATTAATTAATTTTGAAAAATCGAAATTAGAACACTTTGGCAAAATATTTAAGTGCTACAAAATATTCGTATTCTTCTTTCGCATGCAACGTAAATCGTATTTTTCTGAACTTTTTGGACAGTGTGTACTGCTTTTCATGAGTTCTGCATGGCACAGCAGTGTTCCATCGGAAGCAACTCTCCCTCAAACACAATTCACCCTTTGCCCAACTCCTTCACTTGAATTTGATAGGAAACACCGGAGATGCACGCCGAGTAGACGGCATTTCTGTTGTCAATGACTTTCAAATGTTACTGCAGAAGCTGGAATTCTGGAAGAGCAGTCCTTTACAGGATTACCCAAATTAATGTTTACACTCTCTGACGTTCCTCCCGTGCGCATCTAGCAGGTCACCTTGTCTTTGGCCAATAGCAGATTTATTTATTTTGCCTTCCCAGGTCATTACCGGAATGAGAACATACGGTGATTGCTTGCCTTCGTGGCCACCCGGGAAACTTGTAAGTCAGCTNGCCAATCAGCGCCCTCCAGCTTAGACAATAGTGAGCCTTCTCCTTCGATTCCAGGTGACCCGTTTATTCTATTTTGTTATGGCTTTTACATTTTGTCATTTGGATGCTTTACTACTCATCTGCCAAAAATCGTTATAATTATTTTAAAAGTCATAAATTGAATATTTAATCACTCTACGGGAGTTCACACTACAGACGCCCCTCGCAGGCGTGACCATGGACAGGGCAGGACGCTCTCACCGCCATCGAAGGCTGACATCCTGCGTCTAACAAAACACCAACATGAGGACCCCTGTTCGGGGCTGCTGCCCCGGCTATGAAGCCATCTATTTCTTATAACCCTCCTGCCTGTAATCTTTCTCAATATAAAATCCTAAGATTAAAATGGCAATTACAAAGTTACGCTAATAAAACTTGTCTTACGCTATTGACGATTACAAACTTATACCACTTTGAATGGCACTCTTACGACAATTCTAACTAATTACACCAAAATTATATTCCCACTACTATTTACAATACGGGCCCGAAATGGCCTGTTGCAACTCTTTGGACAGGACTAACAGAGGAACTGTTAAAACACTCTAATGGGACTGCTTGTATTTGACGCTATAATGACAACGTTCGGTGTGTGCGAATGTTGATAACAGTTACAATATTCGATATATCAGCAGTAAACATGGTCTGAAACGCCGTAGAATGGAACAACAAACAGTAGCTATATGGTTTCCATGGGAGTGGATTCACAGGCGGTTACAATCGCGTCTCTCATGGCATCCAGTTTCCGTGCTTCATGGCGTAAACAGTGTTCTTCAGAGTTTCCCAGATAAAAATCTAATGGCGTTAAACATGGAGATGTGTGTTGATACTCATTTCCTCGCTGGCTTATTCACTTCCCAACAAATGTTTCATCCAGGAGCGGCCGTAACGTCTCGATGGTAAAGTGGCGGTGCACCGCCCTGCTGGAAAAAGCAGTCGTCATCTGGGTAGAGTTGGCGAACATCTGACACACCATTCTCATGTCACATGGTACAGTAACTCTCATCTGCCACCGTTCCGGCAAAGAAAACGTTCTCACGTTTCCAATCAACTTTTGAAATACTCTTACTTTGCTCACAAAAAACTTTGTCGCCTCCGACATTTCCTCCACAATTGTAGTGCTGCAGCTTGTTGCTGCAACCGGAACTAACAACAGCGCAATGGCTACACGCGCTCGCACACATCCAACGATAATATCATAGCGCATATGAAGTGGCCTGTAGCACATGACAAAGAAAAATTCAATTGTCAATTTATTTTTGTTTGTGACCTACAAAGGAGTGTGTTTATCTACTAAATATATAAAATAATATATATACATATATATATATATATATATAAAGTTTGTTTAATTGTACTTTTAGCTGTAGTAGCTGTTTTTGCGCCGTTATTACTTAAAAAAAAAAGTACATTTCCTAGATTTAGGATGAGAGATTTGTTGATATCTGAAATGTCCATTTCACACAAAATTTCATGTTCAATACTCTGGGTGAAGTTCAATCTGTTTTAACCTATAGTGCTTTTTAATTCACTTTTGACTTTTTTTAGTTCATAAAATTAGCTTTTTTCACTGCAGTTGGTAAACATGAGTGACAGATGACATGGCACAGTTTTGCATGAGAATAGTTGGCCTAAATGTATGCCCAACTAAACCAGCAGACTTATAATTTGCCGTACTTAGCGCGCGGCCCGTGGAAAATGCTACTTTGGTACTATGTTAATCCCGCATAGCTCGTATAAAAAGTTTAAAAATAATTGACGGATTGAGTGCGCTGCATCGTGAGCAAGGGTCGGTCAAAAGGGAGAACTACATTCATATAACTGCCCATAGACTGGGCAGCGCCCGTTTCTTGGCGTAGTCGGATGCCGCGGAGCGACGAAGAGGGTCATCTGTTAGACATTTGCTTCTCCCTTCAATACCATCCTCGAGGCGAGTGTTCCTAGCCGCCAGTCCTGCTTTCGTTATTTCCTTTCAGTTCTTTTGGAAAGGAACAGTGAAGTGTAATTGTTCAACAGAATATCCGACATATCGCACACCATGGTAAATTTGCAAAATGTAAGATATCAAGGTAGTAAATGCGCTGAAAGACCACATTGGTTTTATACGCTGCAATATGGCCAAATGTTGGTGTAAAAATTTAACAACTAGGTGCAGTCATTTGGGCGTTCAATGATTTGGGGGAAATTAGCGTCAGCAATGGCAACTTTGTACGACCTGCCTAATTTAATTATAAATGAAGGCGGGAAGATTTTCTACACATAGGCAAAACTGTATAAATATATATAACCATTAAGAATTCATCAATGCGAGAGGGTGTACAACCTCCATTTAAAATGTGGCTTAAAGTGACACTTAATATGAACAAAGGTACCCCAAATTACTGGATAATTTTTTTGTCCATGAATGTTAAAATGTGTTTTGCTTAAGTGTATAAATTTACAACGCTTTCCTGATAACTTCATTTTTTGCAGATACGGCCATATTAATTTAGGTGGCGGTATTAGCAACTGAGTATTTGGTATATGTTTGTTATACTTCTGAACATCTAGTAAAACGTTGCGCGATGAAGAGTAGAATTTTAAGGGGAGATTTACTTATGTTCCGCTCCTGTGTATTCGGCTATAATTTTTTTTTAACATATAATTATTCAGTCGATAGTATTTAAAAATACAATTTTATATTTTATGCTGGCATTTGTCTACACTTACTTTATAACGGAAAACTTGTTCTAAAGCTTCAAGGCTGAGCAGAATTAAACATGGGATAAGGCAAAGTATTGCTATCCTCCCTTGGAAGACAGGATCGAGCCTGCCATTTTTATTTCACAGCTATACTATGACCACTGATGTCTATCAGCGTCAATAGCTTGTGGTGTCTCACTGGTGATGTAGAGTGCGTCTATTGTGGTCAGCGGGAGCAGGCGCCATGCAGGTTAGACGTTCACGTATATGCACTTACTACGTGCTCGGCCGCTTAGTCTACGCCTTGCACTAAGTGGGCCGGTGGTTGGTTGCTCCTTCTCAATACATGATTGGTTCCCTGCCGTGGGGCGGGGCGGTTGTCCTGCCTCGTCATCGCCAAAGAGCAATCCCGTCTGGCGCAGGAGCCAACGACCTGGCAGAGTCGCTAGTCACTGCGCGAATGTTCTCGGCGTCACCTCCAGTGGCGCGGATTAAGGCGCGAGCAATATTTTGGGCCAGGTCACCTCACACAGAAAAAAAGTCTAATGTTCTTGCAAAAAAAATGATTTTCTTTAAACGTTTGTGTTTTAGCAAAAGTAATAATGATCTGACAAAGTTTATATGTTCACCATTTACAAATACTGGTATTATTATAATGAAATAATACTGTTAGTGTTACTGAAGCCTCTAAGTAATGTTGCCGCAATCAAAAGTTATATTATGCTGAAAATAGGAGAAATAAAATATTTTGTGTTACTGCGACAGTAAAGAAATGTCCAACCAACACATGTTTCCACTGACTTGGCGTTGTAAAATGGCAGGTAGTAGTGAACATCGATAATCTCGCACAATTGAACGACTGCANACATCGATAAGCTCGTACAGTTGAACGACTGTATTAAAATTTTTAAAGCAATGTATGAAGACTAAATGTAGGTTAGACCAGCTCTAAAGCCTTGCAAAGCAGTTTACTTGTGCCAATTATGCATATATTTGTAGAGTATAAAGTATTCTCCACGTATCGAAGGTGAACTGCAGTTTGTCGCTATGTTGTAATGAATATCCACAATATGAATCGCAGTCGGGCATGATAATACAGAGCTGTTGGTAAGACGTCATATTATGTAAAGTAGAGAACGTCAATGCGCGGGTTCGATTCCCCGCAATATAACAAATGTTAACATCAATCCAACACAAAATTTGGTTTGTCGCAACATAAACACCACCTTAATGTTGACAGAACAGTAAGGATTAAATGTTTTTACAAAAGTACTTAATGTTACATTAATATTAAAAGCTTAACCGTATATTACATTAAGAGCAAAATTAGTTACTGACGGTTCACAGATAAGAAAAAAATACTGTTGTAGTAACATGAACACTGTTGCCATAACATAAAACTTTTTTTTGTCAGTGCAACTGTATATGCAAGCCGCGGCGTGCCTCTGTGTCGGCAGTCTTGTGCGGCCATTAGTGCCGAGCGCGAGCTAGGANACATGATTGGTTCCCTGCCGTGGGGCGGGGTGGGTGTCCTGCCTCGTCATCGCCAAAGAGCACTCCCATCTGGCGCAGGAGCCAACGACCTGGCAGAGTCGCTAGTCACTGCGCGAATGTTCTCGGCGTCACCTCCAGTGGCGCGGATTAAGGCGCGAGCAATCTTTTGGGCCAGGTCACCTCACACAGAAAAAAAGTCTAATGTTCTTGCAAAAAAAATGATTTTCTTTAAACGTTTGTGTTTTAGCAAAAGTAATAATGATCTGACAAAGTTTATATGTTCACCATTTACAAATACTGGTATTATTATAATGAAATAATACTGTTAGTGTTACTGAAGCCTCTAAGTAATGTTGCCTCAATCAAAAGTTATATTATGCTGAAAATAGGAGAAATAAAATATTTTGTGTTACTGCGACAGTAAAGAAATGTCCAACCAACACATGTTTACACTGACTTGGCGTTGTAAAATGGCAGGTAGTAGTGAACATCGATAAGCTCGTACAGTTGAACGACTGTATTAAAATTTTTAAAGCAATGTATGAAGACTAAATGTAGGTTAGACCAGCTCTAAAGCCTTGCAAAGCAGTTTACTTTTGCCAATTATGCATATATTTGTAGAGTATAAAGTATTCTCCACGTATCGAAGGTGANTTGCCAATTATGCATATATTTGTAGAGTATAAAGTATTCTCCACGTATCGAAGGTGAACTGCAGTTTGTCGCTATGTTGTAATGAATATCCACAATATGAATCGAAGTCGGGCATGATAATACAGAGCTGTTGGTAAGACGTCATATTATGTAAAGTAGAGAACGTCAATGCGCGGGTTCGATTCCCCGCAATATAACAAATGTTAACATCAATCCAACACAAAATTTGGTTTGTCGCAACATAAACACCACCTTAATATTGACAGAACAGTAAGGATTAAATGTTGTTACAAAAGTACTTAATGTTACATTAATATTAAAAGCTTAACCGTATATTACATTAAGAGCAAAATTAGTTACTGACGGTTCACAGATAAGAAAAAAATACTGTTGTAGTAACATGAACACTGTTGCCATAACATTAGACTTTTTTTTGTCAGTGTAACTGTATATGCAAGCCGCGGCGTGCCTCTGTGTCGGCAGTCTTGTGCGGCCATTAGTGCCGAGCGCGAGCTAGGANAACTGTATATGCAAGCCGCGGCGTGCCTCTGTGTCGGCAGTCTTGTGCGGCCATTAGTGCCGAGCGCGAGCTAGGACGGGCGACGGCGCCCACAGTGCAGCGTGCGACAGTCGGGAGAGGACACACTGTGAATGACCAGCTGGACTATTACAAAGTGGGATTTGTCTCGTGAGTTACGGATACTTTTATAACGTATCATAGTGGACACTTTAATCGTATATTTGTAATTGAGTGGATATTAAGTGACTAGATATTACTAAGACAGTGATGAGGACTATAATTAAAAATTGAGATTAGAACAAAAAATTACGCTCAATAATAAAAGTAGTAAGTGTTGAAAGGATGGAAAAGGAGTTGTATTTTGTAAATAGTAACTGTATGTATTTTAATAGCATTTAAAATCAATAAAGAAATGAGGATGAAGTGAGGTTTGGAGCAGCGCCGGAATGCAAGGGCGGGGAAAATGGCAGATCCCCGAGAAAACCCACTGACCAGCGTCACCGTCCGGCACGATTCCCACATGCGAAAGTCTGGGAGCAACCATGGTGGGAATCGAACCCGGCTGGCCTAGGTGGGAGTTGAGTGGTCTGACCACTACACCACCGCGGCCCCTTGCGCTCCGGAGTGTCGCTGGGATGTGACCACGTAGAGTGGCGCAAAGGCCCGTGATGGACGACGGCAGTCCGTCACGTCGGCCGATGGGGATCATGGCGGGCGCTCTCGCGCGCAGTCGGAGAAGGGGCTGATTGTCCCAGTCCGGGATTTCGACAGACGCCGCCGATACCGCTCAGAAATAAAACGTGTCGGCGTGCGAGGTCTTCGGTAGCCAGGTCGCTAACTGGAACAGCCTCATTAGTTGCGCATCGCCGCGGCACCATTCCAAATGGTCCCCTCGGAATGACGGCACCCCGTCCACCATTCTCGCGTGAAAATAAAAACATCGGCGGCATCCACAGTTTATTGCTGCCCCGGGTGGAGCGCACTGACGAGCGCTCAAATTCTTCGCAGTAAATCATTTAGAGGGTCGCCACAGCAGGCTTTTTAAAGTCGCAAATTATTCACGGCGCGAGCACAACAGGCCGGCGATGATGATAACCGTGAGAAGGCGTGCCTGAATTTTTAACGACTGTGTTTCGCCTACAGTATTGACTGGCTGCCCTCTGTCGTTTATTACCAGCACTCGTCCTGCTACCCGATAAATGTGATCATCAACAGCGTTCCATAGAAACACGAGATAATATTCACTGTTTATTCTGATTCTTTTGTGGGACCAGTCGCACCGAACCGTTGTTTGAACGCGAATAAGGTTTATTCTACTCGGGTTAGGAACAAAACTATATTTCTTATGAGAGGGTTTGGTATACGGAAAATTTCCGCCGGAAGGTGCGCAGTGTTCCAAAAAGGTAACTTTTAATTACAATTTAAAGCTACACAAATAATAAAAAATATATATTTTACTTAGTTACGAAGGAATTTTATATTTGATTTGTGAGTATTGCAATTATCCTGTTTTTTAACGTAGAAAATAGAGAAAGTCTGGTAGATAGCGCTTACCTAGTGGCGTATTTTTTTCGTTGCCAAATTTTGAACATTGATCTTTCCAGCCTGTTGTAGAAGTAAGCTTAACCTGAACAACTCGAATGGCGGGAGAGAGGCTACGTACTGTATAAACATAAGTCTTTTACCAGACGTCGGGACGCTATCTTGTTCGACTTTTTTTATCACAATTACTTAACCAAGGAAACGCGAGGTGATCTTCGATTTCCGCTTGCAACATGTGACAGCTTACAAACGTATAGATAATTTCTCTTTTAGTCTCTTCAGGCAGGAGCCGTGGTTTCAACACCAGCTGCGTCGAATACATGCAGTACTGTCATAGAAACAGACGCACGCTTCCCCAGTGGATGCTTCAGTCCTGATGACATTTTCTACAAGCTGATATGGATACTACAGGCGAAATCAAACATAGAACTTACCACCTCCGCAATACTTTGTGTTGCGGCGTACGTTGTGACTTCGCACTGGGGATCACTATTACAAGGCGCAATGTCCCCACTCTTGAGAGCAGTGTGGCAACCTCTTTCTCGGATGACTCCCGGGGAAGATGTTTATAAACCAACCACACTTGAACTCTCACTTCATTGTGCAGTTGTTCCTACCGACGCGTTTTCAGTCAACAGTTCCACTTTAAGGCCTAAGTTTAATACATAATTTCACAGCTGAGAGACACAATGGCGTGCTCTCTTCCGTTCATTTCGCCAAGGAAGATTTATGGTTTATAATATAAGTATTTACTTATATCTTTTTTCATTATTTGACTGAGACGAGGTCATTTGAAGCCAGTTACCAGTTTCCGTGTAAATTATTTAATAACAGTGGTTTTCTATGCCATGCCTCGAATACTGCTGGATTGTCGAACATAAAGTTGGCTCTACAAAAGTTATTTAGATGCGGTAATTTTCCTATATTCTTGAATATCTGACCCGACTTCCCAACCATTTAGTGCTGGGCCTCCGTCTCTGAAAAATACAGGAAACTTTGTACTCTAGTGGTAATAAAAAATAAGGTTGAATTATGAAGATATCCTGAAAGTAGTTTCAATGTAGGTATTTATTCGATAACTGTGTCACTGGCATTTTTTAAAATAAGGCATTTGCTTGAGAAGCTGAAGGAAGTGAGAGATGGGATGGATGAATCCAACGAACGTGCTCAGATTTCTCTTGGACTGCAGATAAAAGTGAAGTCTGAAAAATAACTTCTCCTTTTTTTTCCTAAAGTGCAGTTTAGCACGATTGACCCATTAAATTGCTTATCTCGGTGACTAGCTGCACAAACGTACAATACTTTATTAATATGTGCCTATTATTACCTCTCCCCTAAATACTGATCTGTTAACGATCGGGTGGTTTTAGTAGGCATTAAAAGCGGGAGTCCTTTTTTTTTTAAATAAACGGAGGGGAAACAAGTATTCGCCAATATAACTAATTAGCCTACTTTCCTCTACACACATATTCGCACGTGGGAATTGTGCAGTACAATGCCGCTAGTCAGCGGGTTTCCTCGGGGATCTCCCGTTTCCTCCCCCCTTGCATTCCGCTTCACACTCATTGGCTATCAAGACCACGCTGTTAAGAACCGTCCAAACCTTTCCATTCCACTCTACTTTTACATATGTATGCTACTCGCAATCGTCGTATTCGTCCAATGGTCGAAATTTTTACCCACAACGCGTTCTGTGCCATTAATTATGCCGCGAGCCTTCTAAAATGCCTACTATGCGTTGTGGCAATTGCACTTTGCTCAATAACAGAAACCATATTGTTTTTCGCTTTCTGGCATCTACAAATTACCGCCAACCCTACGCGTTCATCCATGTTCAGGTTAGGTTAAGTTGGGTTATGTTCACCTATATTAGATAAAAAATTCACTTCATTTAGGAAACTACAGCCAGTGAAACGCGTTTTGTGTGTGTGTGTGTGTGTGTGTGTGTGTGTGTGTGTGTGTGTGTGTGTACACGTATACACACACCCTTGTCTGGTAGGAATGACATTCTAACACATTTATACGGCAAACCATTTTTGAAACAAGAGTCAGATGTACGTGACTCATACAGGTATACGGTAGCCTAAAGTAGCACTACCTGTATACAGATTTGGCGCATGATGTAAGCACTTTATTTTTCAGGTGACGCGCTATTTGACAAAATGGTAGGTAAAAGAGGCTGTTTGTTAGTGTATTAAATGCTTACGGTAGGTTCTGCTAGCATTCCTGATTCGGTTGAAATTAGTCAAATTTTTATTAGATTAGGCACACTAACCTGGATATTTGTGTGTTTAAATTTGGCGTGTGTGACAAAGTGAAATCATATGCTTAGAGTCGGATATTATGTGTAAAACACTTGAAAAACTAACTTGACGGCAATCGATCGAGTAGTGCCCGAAATACTATCCCCCAAAACGGTGGGCAAAATAAGATGTAAACTGTTGCATTTATTACTCGCGGGCCCAGCGAGTGTACCAAGTTTGGTTGAAACATGTTTAATGGTTTGGTAAGGATGGCGTTACAATCGAAGGCATTAGTATGGTCACAATTTTAAAAATAAAAGCCAGGTACACTAAAATAATATTTTAGTGTGAGTTACCATAGCATTGCAACTTTGCTAAATTTGTTGAGAATTTTCTGAGTGGTTACCATTGTACTATATATGACATTTATTTTTACAAGAAGAGTTATCTTCTAAAATGGAGGTCAAAATATACCTTCAATTAGCGTATTTTAATCTACGCAGCAGGACTTATTATCATGCCAAGTTTGGTTGAAATTGGTAAAATTGTTCGATAGATATGTCATTCTATCTTTCTTCGCAAAGGTGGTATACGAACAATTGAAGGTAGAGCTTAAACACAGGTTTACTGTTAATAATACAGAAATTATTTGAAATGGAACAGTTACATCCAGGATAATGTGTAATTTAAAGAATATCTGCAACCACTGCAAAACCAGTAACCACCATAAAGTTGTCATATAGAAAATAAGGGTCGCAATACTGTTGTCGCATAAATAAGTATCTGTGATGCCGAAGCCTACTTGGATTTCCAATGACGGATTATAAATTATCATGTTAAAATTAACGAAAAGGTCGCCTTGCGTTATCACTCTAAACCCCACGTTTGCAAGGAATTCACGCATAAAGGTAGAAACCATTGCGTTACTGCACCTGGTAGACAAGCTACAAACAGTACACTTAACTTATAGTTTCTTAATAGTGTGTGGTACATAAAAAAAACATTAAACACTTTGACATAAATGAAAATGTACAGGTTTTTGGAAGCGGCCATAGAAATACTTAGAAACGGCAAACTTAAATAATATTTTAGTTAACTTTGTTGGCACATATTTTGCCAGTGTGATGCATTAATGTCGAGCTAAACCTTTCGCCTTAATTTCGCATGTTTCAGTGCGGCCAAAGATATCGCACTAAGGAATGTATTATTCCGTCAATATTTGCTCACAAAGTGGACAGAAACTGTTATTTATAATTGCCCTTTCTTGATTTTTCTATATTGGTTACCAGAAACCTGTAAACTTCAGTTAAAGTGTTCAGCGTTAATTTATATATCACGCCCTCTAAGCAGTTGTTCAAAGCGCCCACCATCAACTTCAACGCACTGGTTACAGCGTCAATATCATGGATATAATTTTTCCATTTCACATATTTTCTGTGATATTTACAATNTTCAACGCACTGGTTACAGCGTCAATATCATGGATATAATTTTTCCATTTCACATATTTTCTGTGATATTTACAATAAACATGTGTTTCAGCTCCACCTTCAAGGGTGCGTACCTTACGAAGCATCGTCGACCATATGTCGCAAACATGCTTTAGACTTAATTTTTCATAAGGAATAAACAGGCGGAGTGTGTCGGTGTTTTTCAGACTCGCCCTATGTGTGGTGGTTTAGCTACTGCATCACTACTTGCATGCCAAATCTGGTGGCAATCGGTTCAGTGGTTCTCGAGATTGGATGTAAGAGCTTCGCTGTTTCACGTGGGGAATAACTACCGAAATGGCAGACGAATGCGGACATAAGTTCCTGCATTTATTGCGGCTTGTTGGTCTATGTACAGAGTTTGTTTTAATAGGTTGAATGGTTTCTAAGAAAGGACATAACACCCTAAAATTTAAATAGCCGCCATTTTCACAAACACANTTTTAATAGGTTGAATGGTTTCTAAGAAAGGACATAACACCCTAAAATTTAAATAGCCGCCATTTTCACAAACACCCGCCATGGTTGAAAAGTTTTAACAAATTTGGTGTACCAAATTTGTTGAAAATATCTTAATCATCCTAAAAGCTTTTATGGACACACAGACAGGAAGAGTGAACTGTATGGCTACATTGCACAGAATTATGGAGACTCGTGTGTAGCACTGTGCTGCCACAGTATTGTCATCTGTGTGGCTACACTGCATTAAGCCCTGGATGCTGCTGTGCCACACTGCGCTGCCACTGAAGTGTCATCTGTGTGGCTACACTGAACTAATCCATGGAGACTGGTGTGTCACTCTGAGCCTCCATGGTGGTGTCAGCTATATGGCTACAATGCACCATTTTTTTCTAACCTTCTCTAAAACTAAGTGTTAGGCGTCAGCCCACGGAATGGACGGGAGTTAAGTGCGTCTTGTGGCTAGGCTCCGTACGCCTACAAGGGAAGGAATTCATACAAGGAGACATGCATCGTGGCAGCAAGGGATTGGGCTGTCATGGCCTCATTTTGGACATGATAACCTTCCTTATTGTACTTATAGCTAAACTACTATAAATAAGAAGGGAAATGGGAAAACCCGGCATAGACACCGTATTAACCCTTTCGACAGGGAAGAATTCAGAATTGTTACAAGCATTACTAGAAAATGCTACAGGAGAAAGATAGGTGAGAATCATGCTTTTTAGTGGGTAGAGGAAATATTATAGGCCATTCGCGGTTACTTCACACTTATCTGAAGCCCTGCTAAAGTTCTACTTTTGGTTACCGATTACGTATTCTTCCGCTACACGTAAACATAAACACTATCATGTGACTAATACGTTTCAACTGTTAATTTGTTTACTGTTTTCAACTGTTCGAAGAATTCTGTCATATTTCGAATACAATTTAGTACGAATGTTCACAATGTAGGCCTATAACCATATTAAGGGCAGTTTTATGATTATTAAACAATGTATTTATTGACGATTGTTCTTACGGCTATTATTTTATATTGTTAACATATTTTTATACACTACGTAGCACATTACACGTAATAAACTATAATATTTTGCCGCAGCTGTGTGTTTAAACCTGTTACAACTGCGTGTGAAAGAACTGTAGTATGTCACCTCTTGTTAATGATAAATGTTGTATTATTTCTTTAAAAGGACGGCCTTAGTTGGAATAAATATTACAACGAAGGAACAACTTGTCCAACGAAAAGAGACAGTAAATTCAAGCACGCAACTCGCGTCGCTGATATTTCGTACGTAGCAGCGACAAACTTAAAAAAAAATAGTGGTGAACATGCACATAAATAGGCCAACCGTAAGTTTTATTCCGCTCGTATTTCTATGCATTGGTACTTATTGTTTGCTAGGTTTGTTTCATTATTTATTTAAATTTATCTGACGGGGCTTAGTATTTTGTAGAGATTGTGGGAAACATTCAAATCGCAGAAACGTTAAGCACGTTACACAATTGTGTTTCAAACACATAAGGCAAAGTTACGTTAGGTTAAATAAGCAGACGCGACTTTCAAAAAATTTATTTCGTCATAATAACTGCTTATGGTTAAGACGTATTAATTTCGTACGTCCATTATTTTGCAAACACATACACGCTGGTCCAACGTAACGTAAAGACGACAGTATTTTTTCATACACAGCGGTCACGATGCACGGTGCAGTATATTTATTCTTGCCGTGGAAAAACATATTTATCACAACATCGTAACACTTCCCTAGGTAAGTTTAAAAATCACAACGCGTACAAACTTTATGTGGCAGGTTTTAGGTATTTTTCACAAGAAGAGAAATTAACGCATCGTTCAATCTCTTTTCTCTGTGAGCAACACGCAATGTCGCCAGTCAGCACTTCTGCCAACTTCAGATTTGTAACCGTTCCGCCATCACATCTAAATATATTATAATAAGTATTCAAACAATAAAATCTCGTTTCCATTGTTAATTACAAATTCAAAAATCATAATTTTTGCTGTAATAAGTATTAATATGCCAAAATTGAAAAATTGTATAATTTTCCTGCTGCTACTAACGGTGCGTAACTTCCCGAGAGAGAGAGAAAAAGAAAGAGAAAGAGATAGATAAAAAGAGAGAGAGAGAGAAGCTCCGCTCCGGCTGGCATTTTTAACTGTAACAATGAAATATTTTTCCTTCAGTGCTACCTAAAAATTCAAATATATCAATAGGCAATGTTTAATTTACAAATAACATACCACAAAACTAGATTAAAACAATATTTTATCTGTGAACTATTTCGTACTAGCCGTTGCCAACACATCGCTGCTCTCACTGTTTTCAATTCGCATTTTACACGAAATAAATAATTCCATTTATTCAAGAATACAATACTTTAAAGTTATTCGCAGTGTTATATATTTGGGTTACACAAGTTATTGAAAACACAGGTTGATATGTTACTCGTAGCGTGATTTTCCAAATGTTCGTTCCAAAACATCTGAAGAAACTAGAACGTAGAGTTGGAGTGAGGGGGCAGGACATCTTCGGAGGCACGGAGGCTGCCGTACCGCGCAGCGCCGCCACGGTGCCGGTTGCTGGCAGCCGCGGAACTTGCCTGCAGGCGGGCCCTGCGATGCTGATCGCATGACTGGCCACCGTGCGGTCACGTGTGTGTGCGTGGCGCCGCCACGGTGGCGCCTGGTCGTGGCTNGGTCAGTACACGCAAGCGTTCTGCTGCCCCGCCATGCGGAAACCATTGATACAAGCCGCGCATTCCCTTCCGCCAAGCCCGCAGTAGCCGGACATGTTCAATTATCAGAGTTCCGTTTGTTCAGCCGGCCTCGTGTTCTCGTCGCGCAGCAACGAGCGGGTGCCTTACACGGAGCGTGCAAGCGGAGCGAGATTTTTTGTCGTCATTTTGAAACCCGTTCCGTCTGTCTCGAGGGAATGGTGTAGCCACAATGAAGGTTACCATCACTTGCTTTGTAAACCGTCAACATCAACAACTTCAATGTCCCTAAAGAGGACTCCCAAGCAGAATATTTATTTCAGTGTTAACGCGTATCTCGGTACATAAATATCCTGAAATGACTTTTTCCAGTAGAGGAAACAACAATTGTCTGCAGCCACCACTTTAAACTTTTATACTATTGCATATATTCAAAGAGAAGAAAAATGGCGCAGAAAAACTATAAAAAAAACCTATATTTTTTTTTACCATTTCACTTTTTTTTTTTAAAGATAAAGGAGAAAAGTACGAAGTGGAATGTGTAGTTTAACTAAGGTTACCAGAAATGTGGCTCTCGAAAATAGGACATGTTTAAGTAACTGGCATTAAAAAAAGAGGACACTTGCAAGAAAATTACACGAAGAAAGGGAACACACAATTTTACAATGGAAATTACAAAATCAGTTAAGTCGCATACCTAGAGTCTACTTTTTGGGCTTGGCTGAGGGATCTTAATATATCACCAAAGTTAAGCAACGTTCCCAGCGTCACACATTTGGATGGGTGACCGTTGAGTGGCATAACATCTGAGCGCTTCCGGGCTTCGGAGGGCACGTTAAATATTCGGTCCTGGTTTTTATCGATTGATAGCAGTCGTTAAGCCATTTCAGAGGTCCTTGGGCGGCCTGATAAACTCTGCTACCAGAGGAAAACATATTTAAGTCACGTTCCCAGCCGTTGCAGAATTACGTTTCGTTGTTATTCCACAGGAGACGTACAATTTTCCGGGATAAAAAGGTACCCTATGTTTTATTCCAGGACCTAAAGTTCCTACATACCAAATTTCATCAAAATCCGTTCAGTATTTATGGAGCTGAAGGATTTACATTTATATTATTTGTAGGATGTTTGAATGCGATGCTTGGGATATAGAGCATGTTAATTTATATACATATATTATACACAATACAGATACACAATACACATATATGATAGACAATATTCTGAATACAGACAATATACATATACATACAATAACAGTTTGTAGATTTGTTTACTTATCCCCCAGAATATTATGCCATAGCTAATGTGAGAATGTGCACACGCAAAATAGACAGATTTCAAACTTTGCATCGAAGTTAAATTTAAAAGTGTTTTTAGCATGTAGCAGGCTGTGTTATTTTTTTTTTGTAATGCATTTTAAATGTTCCTTCCATACGAGTTTATTATAAATTTCAACGTCAAGAATTCGGATCTTTTTGACTGCACTAATTAATTTATTTTGTACAGATATATAGTTACGCTTATTTTAGTTTTTTTGAGTAAACGACATGCAACTAGATTCGTTAGGTTGGATTGTCAGGGTCGATCGTCAAGTTACTTGACTGGTCGTGCGACGGCGCCACGGGAGAACGGAAGCTGTTAACGTAGTTAGCTTGTGTCAGTTCAGGAAACTAGCGTCA
>NQII01001153.1:106985-174369 GCA_002778355.1 Clitarchus hookeri
CATTTTTTCCACTTAAGCAAGATGCCAATTTTCATTTTAGAGAAAATTAGTCAAACAATTGAATTTTACAACATTGTTTACCCTATTTGTCGTGCTGCACGACACCACGAAAATAGAGATATTTTCTGAAACGTAGCGCTGCTAGTTGTGAGACGGTTTTCATTGTGCTGACGTCAGTAGAGTCTCTTTGTTTATTGCCTCGGTTAAATTTGTCGAACGTTTCGTATCGTGATTGCCGGAGCTGCTGTATGTGATTCGGGCATGCTATAGAAACGCACAAAGTTACTTACCTCCATCTCTCGTTTGGATTCTCATGGACGACATGTAACATACGAGTCTCCAACGCGGGACCAAGGGAACAGAATTTTACAGTATATTATTGGAGTAAAAATTACTTTAGTAATAGTATTTCTTCCCTTTATGCGCAAATTCCAGTTAGTGTCTTAATCGCATTGTAATGACTCGGTACAGAAACTATACTATTGAAGTGCGGATGGACCACCACTTGGGCAAAACCATCTTTAGTGCAACGTTCTATCGCCTCCTTGACCCTCACAATTCTTGTCATGTATTCGCAACCGCATGGCAACACGTTCTAGTTATTTTGCTTGAAATTATTTCTGTTTCTAATCTCGTGCAAGCTGTTACGAATGTGCTTTTATAAAACTAACTATGGTATGCGATTTTTAATCTGTCGCAGTCTTGCGAAGATTGATTTACAGTCGACGTAGTTATCTAAGAGTTGATCAATATTCGGAACAAAGAATGCAATAACCGCGAAGTCTACAACACGCAATAAAACGCTGTTGTGAAATAGCAAGCAAGAACATACAGCTCGATACCACAAGAGCGGCCATTGATTTATTGCCGTATCTGCAGGAAACTAGCACCTAATTAAAAAATGAAGAAAAGAAAAGTAATGAAAGCTGCGTCAGCAGAAATGTGAAGCAATCGTTTCAAGGTACAATTTAAGTAGTACGTCTTTTGAAAAAACAAATACCAAAATCTGTTTCATTACTGATGTCGCCGTTACTGAAGTCAGGAAAATGGCAGAAGAAGAATCCATAATAAAAACCGAAAATTATACTTGTAATAACTAATATTGAGAAAAAATTTACACAAAAACCATAAATGTCGATGACAACGCTTGAGTCTGCGCATTAATATCTAATTTGACCTAAAGTATCAATTGGCAATCACGACGACTGTTAATTACGTATAACTTATTTATACTATATGCATATATGAAAATTGATGTAAAGTGGTTTTTTAAATAAATAGTTTTTTTTGGCACTAGTTTGCACATGATTCAGGGAAAAATTTGTGTTTTAATAACTTTTCTAAGTGCGCGAATTTAGGCCACGGACACGCAAAATATTTCCAACACATTTAGCAAGAAAATCTTAATCAAGCGTGGAGACCATCATAAATATCACTCCGATGGTATGTAATAATAAATTGGTAATATTTTTCCCAAATTTTTTTAATTATCGATTTTATACTCTTTCAATTCAGCCACGAATATTATCATTATTATTATAGTACAAATATATATTTGACATACAAAAGTATTAAGTACTATGATTGGCCTGCATGAAGCTTCTCTTGCAAAATGTGTTTTGTCAAGCATCCAAAATGAAAGATACTCTAAATTTTGATTAAAAATACACTTTTATTATTTTATAGTGTTACAGATTAATGCAATCTTCTTTCATATGCAAAATAAGTTGAATTTTTTTGGGGCCGCGGTGGTGTAGTAGTTAGACTACTCGCCTCCCACTTAGGCGAATCTCGGGTTCGAAACCCAGCGGGGTCGCTCGCGGATTTTCATATGTGGGAATCGTGCCGGACTATGTCGCTTCACCCTCATCGGCTTTGAAGATGGCGATGTTAAGAGCCGCCCAAGTATCTTCTCTGACTCACTCGGAACTATTTTGATAATTTTAATAGTCTGTGTACTACTTTTTACTGAGTCTCGCGTGTTTTACAGTAGGGTGCGGTGCTCCACTAGACATGGAAGTTGCTCTTCTCCTACCGCAAGTAATAAACGTTTATGGTTATAGCAGCGTGAGTTGAGGCGTGCTGTCGCCCACATCTTCCGCGCCGATGTTTGGCGCTGTTTTACTAGCGTCGTGCCNAGCAGCGTGAGTTGAGGCGTGCTGTCGCCCACATCTTCCGCGCCGATGTTTGGCGCTGTTTTACTAGCGTCGTGCCTCTGGACGTAGATTTACGGCTGGCTTCGCGGACAGGAGCTGATGAACGTTTCCGCTTTTATTCGACAGGTGTGGCACGTCTACTAGCAGAGGTCATCTGCCAGGCGTTGTGCTACGTCGTCCACACGTGTCTCTAGAGCCTGCGGTTACAACAAGGAGGCTGGTTCTGGAGCGCTGGGAACTGCGACTGAGGGACGCGCCCANGTGTCTCTAGAGCCTGCGGTTACAACAAGGAGGCTGGTTCTGGAGCGCTGGGAACTGCGACTGAGGGACGCGCCCTCCGATCAGGCGTGGTTGTATAGAGGAGATGGTAATGGGTTTTACTTGAATATGTCTGCGTTAATGCGTGGCATTTTCTTCGGGATATGGGGATTAAATGAAATTAAAGAAATTTATATCTGGATTTAATGACTTAAATCAGTAGATCTGTGCAAGATCTTTCGTTTTGCACGAAAATTAGCGTGCTATCACATCGGAGTTACCGGCCGGAAATTTTTGCCCCTGCCCAGGATTGCCGCCAGTCGCCGCGGGCCCCCACCTGCGTCTTGCACATGTGCAGCGCCAACTCAAGGTTATGCTCGCATCGTAGTCGTATACTCGATCTAAAGAGACCACAATTATTTCAGTAGTGTTATTAGTCACAAAGCTATCGTTTCGGATTGAATCGCCCTACAAACGTTACCTCGGCGTTTCCGCTCTATTATAGTGAAATACAAATAACAAATTAATGCGCAGAAGACCAAAACGCGTCGGATGAGTCGGACGAGTCCATTACCACTCCACGGCGGCCTAGAGCGGTTGAGCGAGAGCTGCTCCGCGCGTGAATATTATCTGTAGCAAAACGTAAGTCGCGCGGCGCCGTATTTAACAGCGTGGCACTATAGATAGATGTTATCAGTTTGGTATGCATAGCGTCAACAGTTTTACGTGTTTTCCCTTCCTCCAGTGGCAGGCGCTCAGAAGGGCCCTCCTCTACACTTTCTCCCCTACCTTCCCTCCCGCGAAGCTGCTTCAAAATTTTCTCATTAGAACTTTACTATGCGTCATGTCTGTGTCTGATTTTAAAGACTGTTCGCGTAAAAAAAATCTGCTGTGTGTTTGGAGGTGGTGAATTTAAATTCCTTATAAAACAAAATTTTGAATTATATCGGTTGATGACTGCGAACCCTTCTGAGTAGCTGTAATCTCTAAATGCACAGTTTAATTAATATATATATAACTGAGGCCCTTTCAACGTTCAATTGTTCTGATGCCAGTCGTAAAGTCTTTGTAACAACTTGGTAACGTTAAATATAAATAGAACAACAAACATTTTCTGGATCGAGGATACCGGAAATTTAAAGTAAAACCGATAAATTGAGTGGTCCGCTATGTTTTTTTTTGTGCGAAGATCTCCCCTCCCGCAAACCGGGTTCTATTACCGGCGGGGTCAAATCAGGATTTTCACATTTGGTTGTTGCGTTTTCTCGGAGTACTCCCGTTCTCCCTACCGTTGCATTTTTGCTGCTCCTTTTCCACTTTGCATCATCCCTTCAGCGCTTATCTCTCTGGCTCGCTTCTCAATTTTTCTTCTTTTCCCTCTCCTGCTCACTCCCCTGTACGTCCTCTCCCTCTCCCTCTTTCTGTCTTTCTACCTTTTTCCTTACCCGCTCTTCCTCCTTTCTCCCGTTCGTCCTCGCTTCCCCCCCCCCTCTCATACTCTCACTGCGAGATCATCTGTGACGTAAAATGTTAAAATTCATTGAGAATGATTTTTGTAAAGGAATGCTGTTTGCTTTGATATTTTTTGCCAGAAGAAACAGACAGCTTAGTTGCCAATGAAGGGGCTTAAGTTCGTGTCGCATACGTATACGGCAGGTAGTTACCGCCTCTGTCAACTTCCATAAATTACTGCCGCTTTATTCCGTTTACGTAACTGGTGGAAGCAGCATTTGGTGTGCAAATATGCGCTGCTTCCTTGCAGTCCGTATTTTTTTCCCCTTGAAATTTTACTGTACAAGGTTCATTTCAGTGTTTTTGTTGCTTGCTATTAATAATAATTATATCCTTTCGGATATATTTTAAGATTCATCACTTTAGCTCAGATAACCCGAACGAAAAACTAAACGAAGTCGGTATTCTGCATTTGGCTTTGCTTGGTTTCTGGACTGGGCAAGCGTGCACTCAGGTGTTCCTTCAGGCATGTCAAACTCTGCACGCGGAATACAGCCCTCGTTCAAAGCATTGGTAGATTAAACGTGGCAACGGCGCACGGCGTAACTATTTTGAGGTTATACATGCACAACAGGAAATGGAACAGCCAGTTCGATGAATTTTAGAAATCCTCCTCCTTCCTATAACTGAAAAAATACAAATGTAAGTCAGCTTACAGACGAACGTTTAAAATGTTAAGTGAGAGTTTTTCCAAACCAAACGGATTTTAAACAGTTGGTAGCCAAGAAGCGATGCTAGTCTTTCAGTAGTATGTCGTACTTTATGCTTTTCTAATTCTATGGCTGCATAGTGCCGGTTTTTGCATTGGTTTTCATTTCATGTATTATTTGTGTATCACATTATTTTGTGTAAGTTTAAAATTTAATTATATTTTCACCATACACAATTTTTTGCCTGTTATGCAGTTGGTAATGCACTCTTGATTACAGTTTATGGCCACATGCCAGTTTGAGTTTGACGCACCTGTCTAGAGAAAAAACTCACTTGTTTGTGTACGGTATATCGAGACTACGGCGACTGTGATCGCTCAAGACTCTTAGAGTAAAATGTTCGGAACCCGTTTTAACAGGATGATCCATCCACCGCTTGAATATTTCTCGGAGTTAAAAACAGTTTTACGCTGCAAGATGGATTAAATAATAGGTACTACTATGGCTCCCGATTTTAAGCAGAACTTTGCGTAGAGGTCAACAGTGAGACTAAAATATTTACATGTGTGTAATTATTTGTTTACTGTTCGCTGAATTTTATACAACTGCAGTAAGTAGCATTGACGCCACGAAATAAAAATATTTGATACTGTTTTGAAGTGAATAATGTTGTTTTATTTCATGTCGTTATTCGCTGAATTTAAAAATATTGAAAATTCACTTTGGAAGATAGAAATGCGGCTTAGCAATAGGGTGTATTGTATGAAATATTTGGCGCTGTTGTATAAACACCTCACAAAAAGTGTGAAATATTGCGAGATATAGCAGTTTGGGCGGTAGGAGTTATGTAGTTATTTTGTGATTAACAGAGAGCGCAAGAACGCATCCAAATGCCAGGGTCACACTGCAAACAGCAGTTTATAATCGTCCACAACCTCCAGAAACACTTCCAGATCTCATAAGAGCTGCCCAGATGGTATGGGGCTTTCGTACGGAAGATATCAACTCATTGATTACAAGAATGCCAAGGCGTGTTAGGGACGTGTACAGAGCACATGGAGGNCAGTGAGACTAAAATATTTACATGTGTGTAATTATTTGTTTACTGTTCGCTGAATTTTATACAACTGCAGTAAGTAGCATTGACGCCACGAAATAAAAATATTTGATAATGTTTTGAAGTGAATAATGTTGTTTTATTTCATGTCGTTATTCGCTGAATTTAAAAATATTGAAAATTCGCTTTGGAACATAGAAATGCGGCTTAGCATTAGGGTGTATTGTATGAAATATTTGGCGCTGTTATATAAACACCTCACAAAAAGTGAGAAATATTGCGAGATATAGCAGTTTGGGTGGTAGGAGTTATGTAGTTATTTTGTGATTAACAGAGAGCGCAAGAACGCATCCAAATGCCAGGGTCACGCTGCAAACAGCAGTTTATAATCGTCCACAACCTCCCGAAACACTCCCAGATCTCATAAGAGCTGCCCAGATGGTATGGGGCTTTCGTACGGAAGATATCAACTCATTGATTACAAGAATGCCAAGGCGTGTTAGGGACGTGTACAGTGCACATGAATGCCATACACAGTACTAAGGTGCAGTGGGAAGAAAGAAACCCTCCCTAGTCAGAGACTCAATTAAGTTAATTTTATTGTTCTTTCGTGTTAATTTGTTTGCGATATTTGAAAAATGTATTTCGTTAGAAACACTTTGAATTTCACGTTTGTATCCATACCCTTGGTAATGTCTAATTGTCATNCTAAGGTGCAGTGGGAAGAAAGAAACCCTCCCTAGTCAGAGACTCAATTAAGTTAATTTTATTGTTCTTTCGTGTTTATTTGTTTGCGATATTTGAAAAATGTATTTCGTTAGAAACACTTTGAATTTCACGTTTTGTATCCGTACCCTTGGTAATGTCTAATTGCCGTGCTTACGTTACCTATACTCCATACGTTTGTGGATTCTGTATGTATATTCTAAACTTTTGGTGATGTGTATAATAGCACATTTCGCACTAATCATCAGAGAGAAAAATTCTTGACAAATTATCCCTTAAAAATTTTGTTTCTAACGGTAAAATGTTTTTTTACTAACAGCTTCATATAATTCTGTTTTGGGATTATATTTATGTTATTATATTAAAATTAAGTAATTAAGGGTTACTTTAAATCTAATGGCGCAAATTTTTTTTTTTAATGTTTAAATCTCCGAGCATTGCGTATTATTTTAAGATTATAAAAAAAACATTGAAAATAAAGCTGTAATGTAAACGGTTATTTCCTAATGATTATGTCAAATAATGATATGGCTTTAAAGCAAGAATTTGAATCAGTGTGTATGAAGTACTTGCTAGTTTAATTATATTTAGTATTTAACTGGACTTTACCCATTGTACCCATTGCTTATACTGACAACAAAATAGAACCAAATTATGTTAAAGTAATATTTACCTCAGTTTTCTGAGATANATTCTGTATGTATATTCTAAACTTTTGGTGATGTGTATAATAGCACATTTCGCACTAATCATCAGAGAGAAAAATTGTTGACAAATTATCCCTTAAAAATTTAGTTTCTAACGGTAAAATGTTTTTTTTACTAACAGCTTGATATAATTCTGTTTTGGGATTATATTTGTTATTATATTAAAATTAAGTAATTAAGGGTTACTTTAAATCTAATGGCACAGATTATTTTTTTTATGTTTTAATCTCCGAGCATTGCGTATTATTTTAAGATTATAAAAAAAACATTGAAAAGAAAGCTGTAATGTAAACGGTTCTTTCCTAATGATTATGTCAAATAATGATATGGCTTTAAAGTAAGAATTTGAATCAGTGTGTATGAAGTACTTGCTAGTTTAATTATATTTAGAATTTAGCTGGACTTTACCCATTGTATCCATTGCTTATACTGACAACAAAATAGAACCAAATTGTGTTAAAGTAATATTTACCTCAGTTTTCTGAGATATGCGCGTTAAACTGTGACTACAATTGAGTAATACCATTGCCATTTATGCAGAGAAATTAGTCGCACTTACCAGATATGGAGTGTAGCAAGTTTAACATTGACATGGACTTGATCACTTTATTCATACACCATCCAAGTGAAATCGTAGTGTTGTTAGGAGTGGAGTGGAGAGGAGAGGTTTGTGTAGCTCTTAATAACTAGATCTTGAGAGCCGATGAGGGTGAAACGAGATGGAAGTGGAGCAGCGCCGCAAGGCAAAGGCGGGAAACAATTCCCACATCGAAAATCTGGCATCGACACCGCCGGGAATCGAACTCGGCTCGCCTTGGTGAGGGGCGAGTACTCTAGCCACCACACCACCACGACTCCTGAATTAGTAAGATGCAAATTCGTACTCTAATGTATATGAAAAAATAAACACGAACTTCAGTGGATATAAATTAAAACATTACACTGGAAATAAAACGTAAAGTCATAAGAACTACTTTTCATACTTCGCTGCCAACTTATCTGGGAGCCTATATGTCAGAGTGCACTGTAGCATGTGTGTAGTTATGTGCAATGATTTTTTAAAGGTTTATTTCAAAAGAGGTTACTTCGCAGTGAACAGCCTTAAGCTGCATGGCTGACGACGTGACGTTTGACTGAAGTTGGCTTGTGTTTGTTGCAGGCTTGCGGGGCGGTGTCAAGCTGGCGACTTCAGGCGGTAACCCCGCGCCCTCCCCGCCAGTGCTGTGGAGCTCGCGGAGGAAACCGGGTAAGTCACGCCTACATTGCTGGTAACTTTACAACTCGACATTTATGACTTAAATATTATGACTGAAACAATATGTCTTAAATTTTAAGTCTTAATTTTTTATGACTTACATGCTATGACTTAAAAGGTTATGACGTAAACGTTACAACGTAAAATGATGCCGTAATCGTTGAATGCGTACATGGAACCACATCTTTTGTAATCCTGATTCACGATTCACATGATAATTTTTTTTTGTTCCAGTTAGTGAACACTCACGACTAGCATTCCATCTTTACATTTGTTGTATAACTAACGACCTAACCTCCTATATCACGGACGGAATTTAGTCTCATCGTTCTAAGAGGCCGACATATTCTGGCAGAACTACTACTTATTGTGAAATAAATTCACAAATATAAATGCTACAGTTTTCAAAAATATTATCTCTTAGTACTTTTATGTTTTTACGAACTGCAAATGTTAGTTTCCCGCCAGCAACCCCCATTGCCAAGCTCTGATAGGTCTCTGCCACAATAATTAACACACACTCCAAATATGTATGTACTACACTTTGCACAAACGTANCTGGCGACTTCAGGCGGTAACCCCGCGCCCTCCCCGCCAGTGCTGTGGAGCTCGCGGAGGAAACCGGGTAAGTCATGCCTACATTGCTGGTAACTTTACAACTCGACATTTATGACTTAAATATTATGACTCAAATAATATGTCTTAAATGTTATGTCTTAATTTTTTATGACTTACATGCTATGAATTAAAAGGTTATGACGTAAACGTTACGACGTAAAATGATGCAGTAATCGTTTAATGCGTACATGGAACCACATCTTTTGTAATCCCGATTCACACGATAATTTTTTTTTGTTCCAGTCAGTGAACACTCACGACAGGCGTTCCATCTTTACATTTGTTGTATAACTAACGACCTAACCTCCTATAACACGGACGGAATTTAGTCTCATCGTTCTAAGAGGCCGACATCTTCTGGCAGAACTACTACTTATTGTGAAATAAATTCACAAATATAAATGCTACAGTTTTCAAAAAATATTACCTCTTAGTACTTTTACGTTTTTATGAACTGCAAATGTTAGTTTCCCGCCTGCAACCTCCATTGACAAGCTCTGATAGGTCTCTGCCACAATAATTAACACACACTCCAAATATGTATGTACTACACTTTGCACAAACGTATGTCCAATAATGGACAAATTGAAATGCGCTGGTTTGGTAGCAAGTTAATGATATTCCATACGAGACACAAATTAGATGAACGAAAGTTGTAGGCCTCCCCTTTGCTCTCACTTGCCCAGTAGGACACTATTCAAGCTAAGTCACAAACGGCAAGTGCTTCCTGTCAAAATAAGTCAACGGAGAGAGTTGTTTGCGTTTGACTGGAGTATGATTTTAGGTCCCCATAACTTCGGGTATTCAGTATGGGAGACTTCTTAGCAGTTAAACGTGCCTGTATCTACTGTTGGAGAACTCTGAAGCGTAATGTGTTAACAAACCACCAGCCAGCCATGTCGGAGATTGCAGAGGACTTCAATCTCAGCACAGGCACAGAGACCAGTGAGAAGACTCTCCGCCGAGAAGTGATAGTACTTAACTTTATGGTCGTGCCACTGCGAGGAAGCCACTGATCACACGCACTGATGCCCAACGTAGTCTGGGTTTTAAAGCAGTGGAAGAAGGTGTTGTGAACTGAAGAGTTACGGTCCATGATCTGACTCTCGGTTGGACATTATGGACCTGGCAGATGTCTGGCGAACGGTGTGTGTATCAGTGTGCAATTACGACAGTGAAATTTGGTGACTAGTGTAATAGCCTGAAACTGTTTCAATCGATGGACTAATGAACTCTGTCATTTGCTAAGACATTTCAAATAACATACTTTCCAAACAATGGCGACAGTTTAAAATTGGCTCTTGTCTGTATCAGAACGCAATCGTGTACATGTAGTAAAGTGAATTGCGTCGTGGTGAGGAGACAATCGGTTCACTCAGTGTCATGACTTGAACCCTACAGATCATCTTTGGAATGAGCTGAAACTTACTTTGTTTTGCATGCCAGAACCACACGAACAACAGACAAACGTCAACTTTTCACCATATTTCAAGTAGTTTGCAAACAAATTCCGCCAGCTGTGGACGAGAACTTGGGAGGAGAGCTCACCTCTAATAGTTAACACTTTAATAACAGCCGAGGGAGGTCCAACAATTTGTTTTTAGTGGCCAGCGTCTTTGGTACCAACTGCAGTAGCGGTCCAGCGACTTTTGAATTAACAAGTGTACATTTATGTACGCTTTGTGTTGTTTTGGTGTACCATCGACACCCCATATACTTTTAAGCATAAATCTGTTTTAAAAAATCTTGTTTTTACTCAACGCTAAATATTTAGAAACCGAACAGCAAAGCTTTGCGAGTTTGTTCATATTGGAAATTTGTTAAGATAATTTGTGTAAAATGTGCGTTGGAAAATTATTAGTTGCATTAAAAACCTTGCGAAGTGGGAATCAAAGTAATAATGCATTCCAGTCAACTGAATGAAGGAGTAAAATTCTCAATTGTTATTGTTCGTAGAAATTACCCTTTAAAATTTGGGTTGTATACTTTTAGAGTAAATTATTGTAATTGCAGACAGCTGATGATAACAGGAATAATGTTTACACGACGCATTTTTTACGGTATGGAGTGGATTAAATCATTGGTTTCTCTTGTGAATTAAATTTCTGCTTTTCCGTTATAAATATTAACGACGTGACACCGATGACGTGTAAAAGGTGAAATTAACATTTCTGCGCACGAGACTTCTGCTAATTCGCAGTTAGTAAAGTCGATACCCGTGGAACTGTTTCGGACATCATCTGGAACAGCTTGTCACTTCTAAATGCTATGTTCAGAAGTGCGTGCACGGCCAGCCTTAAGGTACACATTTTATAAGAATTGTCGATATACTTAGTATTTTTTGTTTTTTATTTATTGTTCATTTCACTTTTATACCTAGTGTCTTTGGTTTCAGTAAAAATATTTACTCTAATACGCGATCATTTTGTATAGTGTACCGTATTCAACTGTAAACTATCTTCACAGGAGAATGACTACAGATGGCATCCTTACATGTACGTAAATTTGATAAACAAATGTTTTTGTTGTGATCCAATTTCAAGTAAGTTATGTTCTGTAAAAAATGTAGTGTTTGTTGTATTCCAAACCGTGTCATTTATCATTTTTGCGCGTTTTTAGTTCAGTTAGAAAAAAAAAAACTTAATGTTAATCAGTAATTAGTACAAAAATATTGCGTAGTGCGGCGGTTTACAGCACTTATATGATCAACTGGAAGTTATTTTAAGTTACACGTGTTTGCTGTCTGTAACGCCATGGCTCACTGATATATCGCACATATGCTTAGTTTGTTAGCATGCTCCGCACCACACACTCCCTGCAGATCAGTTTGATACTATTGTTACAGGGGACGCCTGAGGGGCGTATTTGAGTTCGTGACGGATGGAGGTCTTAATAAAAATAAAGCAACTAAATTTGATTTGTAATTTAATCACACAGATATTATTTACAGCATTAAATTATCTGTCTCCGCTATTACTCTTTTTATTTAACAGTGAGCGCAATATTTAATTTATATTTAAACTCTAATTAATGTCCTTAATTGTCTCTGCTTGATTATTGTCAATTAACTCATACTCATTATTAACACATGTTCAGTCTATTTGTTGCCACCTGTAATGTCTTTCACTCACGCATCTAGTCCAATAGCCACACCATTCACTGCTTGATACTCGCAGTCGCAGATTTACCTTCCGCTGGCCACTTCTCTCGCTACTCGTCTTCTATCGCTCGGAACTCAGCCACACATTCGCTCATCAACTACTACTCAACTTCCGGCCCGGAGGCCTGTCGCAATATTCATATCGTTAGCCCCGACCATCTGGAAGGTTCAACGCACCTCGAGTCACGCTGAGAACAAGGTCAGTAATTCAGATCATTCTTCAGATAAACGCAAATATCAATACAACCAGGGTCAGCAGCGTGCGCTTAAAATGGGATTATAGTGTCGGCTCGCTTTTTGTAGCAGACACGCGGCCACCGACCCTTCGCTCGCCTGTTCATTCAAAACAATCCTTTGACTTGCTGCCGCCGTTATCATACAACTGCTGTCCTTCACTTCCACTCGCTCGCGGGATGCGAAGCAGCTAGCGCGTAACAATACGTTTTTATGGATGTGTGTGTGCGAATCTTCATCAGGTCACGATGTAGTGATGACTCAACTGTAAATAACGCGAATGGAAAACTGCAANGGTCAGTAATTCAGATCATTCTTCAGATAAACGCAAATATCAATACAACCAGGGTCAGCAGCGTGCGCTTAAAATTGGATTATAGTGTCGGCTCGCTTTTTGTAGCAGACACGCGGCCACGTACCTATCGCTCGTCTGTTCATTCAAAAAAATCCTTTGACTTGCTGCCGCCGTTATCATATAACTGCTGTCCTTCACTTCCACTCGCTCGCGGGATGCGAAGCGACTAGCTCGTAACAATACGTTTTTATGGGCGTGTGTGTGTGTGTGTGTGTGTGTGTGTGTGTGTGCGAATCTTCATCAGGTCACGATGTAGTGATGACTCAACTGTAAATAACGCGAATGGAAAACTGCAAACACGATCTTAAGGCCCTTGCCTTGGCGGGCTGTTTTAGAGAGATGAAATATTAATAGTGTTGTTGAACTTGCGTACGGCATAATGGAAAAGACGACAATGAAGTAAAAAGAATTGGTATTATATTTTTCAAACTCCTTAAAAGCATGTAGTTTTTCGAATGGTTTTGCAGTTCTAACAGACACTGCCTTCCATACGTTTAAAATGTTTAGTTAAGCTTGAGTCCCTTTCTTAAAGCGCGAGTGTTTGCATGTAATTATTTAATTACTTATATTTACTTGCCGCAAAAATATAAAATCAGGACTAAAAACATTCGAAGTGATAATAATAAGAGGTGTTATATTTTCCGTCAACAAACGACGTATAATTGGTTGTAATTTAATAATGAAAATGACCATTTTCAAGCTACACAAGGAAGATACAACAAGTAAACAAGAAAATTGGAAGTGTCTTCGTTGTCATGACGTGACCTTTTGTACGTTCACTTCATTTAATCCCGAGCAGTTTATGAAGACGTTTACATGGGTTGGCATATTTTATGTTTCTTTCTGTTGTTCGTTTGTTCCGAGCGGAGAAACTTATTGGCGTGTCAATTGTGGAGAATTTGTTTGTCGCGTTTAGAAGTAGAGCGCTCTCTTCACCTTGCGGAATGCTACTACCTGATCAAGTTCCATAATAAATCCTCGTCGTGCGCATGTTTTCATACCGTGTGGCGTCACCTCCACACACTATGTGATATACTGTACGTGTGCCGTTTGTACATATGTGGTGTTGCGTAATGCGTTAGCACTGCCGTATTGATCAACTGTGGGGACGTGACAGCTGTGTTTACGGTAGGTTACATGCATGGTATTACGTGGACCACGACCGTTATGCAGGCGTGTTCACGTGCGTCAATATACTGATTTGTCCAGTCCATATGCATTTATTACACTTGGAACTAAGCTGTTCACAAAATATGCTAGCTTTCACTGTCAGCTGCTGTCCTATTTACCGATTAAATGGTTTTTTTTATATTTCTCGCATGTATTTTAATTTTTCTGGCCTACAATGTAAAATATGCATAAACATATACGTAAAAATTTTCTTTGTGATTTTTTACTATAGCGTGTTTCTTCCTTAGTCATAATGTCCACTCTGATAATATGCGATCATTTTCAAGAGTGTATATGGGTCAAGCATTTCTGTAATTTTAATTCCTGTTTTTTTGTTGTATGATTTCGCTAACCGGAGGCCTTGTTCGTGTTAAACTGACAGGTGGTTTAACTGAGATTACTTGCGCTTCAAACTAATTGCAAACACATAGTCTACGTCTTACTCGAACCAAGTGGTTATTATGCGTGTTTCAGGTTTTTTAATGTGCACCGCGTTAATTTTCAGTGACGTACAATTACAATAAAAAAAAAAGCCATAAATTGTGCATAAAAAACATGTTCCGTCTGAGGTAGTAAGGCGTCGGACATCTCGACTTCTTGAGAGCTCTTGGGTATAGTNAAACATGTTCCGTCTGAGGTAGTAAGGCGTCGGACATCTCGACTTCTTGAGAGCTCTTGGGTATAGTAGAAAAACAAATTCGCGTACGGTTTTTGGCATACTAGTAGGTATGAAAGTTGTTATACTTACAGCTAGACCCCTTGGGAGGATGCAAAACTAGCACCTACACCAAAACAGAAATCTCTTCATAAAATATAATACATTTTTACACATGTTATTACCAAGTTAAATTAACAGTAAAATGTTAACATTTCAGCCAAAGACTAAATATTTTCGCTTATTGATACGACAGGTATTTCAAGTGCGTAACAGGCAAACTACAGTATCTTAACCATATAATACACACCCGCTGCTGGAATTGAACTGGTGACCATCGTTATTGTATTGAGATACACGAATCGTTAAACCAGTATANATACACACCCGCTGCTGGAATTGAACTGGTGACCATCGTTATTGTATTGAGATACACGAATCGTTAAACCAGTATAACTGGTAGGAAATTGGACGGAGAAAGTTTATTTCTTAATATGCGATCAGCTTAAAAGTTATTCCGTTCTTATATTTCGAATAGAGTGACTNGGACGGAGAAAGTTTATTTCTTAATATGCGATCAGCTTAAAAGTTATTCCGTTCTTATATTTCGAATAGAGTGACTGACTTATTTACAGCAAAAGTAAGTGCATGGACGTTCGAAAAAGTATTAGAAAATCACTGTATTTAGTTCATTGAGTTTATATGTAGTTATCAGAAACAATTGCGCAAAAGGCAGGTTTATTTATCAACTCATTTATCATTACATTTAGTGCAATTTTCGCAAACGGATTACAAGATGAATTCAAAAGTCACCAATTCGAAAGTGATTAATTTTGTTCGTAATTAGCTTTAAATCAAGTTGATTTTTTCCCTTGCATCATAGGATATTTCGAATTATTTACATTAATGTTGGAAAACGCAATTTTTGCTGTATGTTTGTTAGTTACGTGAACTAGCACCAAGCGGAAGTTAGATTCCGAATGGAAAGTATTTAAGAGAGGTGGAAGTTACGTCGTCGGCCGTGTGAATGTCTAAACCCAGAGACAATGCCCATTCTCTTGGGCCCTCCCTACAGATGACACACAGTCTTCTATAGCTGCAGTTGTGGCGGTGGACATGACAGTCTGTGGAGCAGGAGAGGAGGACGGCTCTATGAATCTGAATCTATATCTACACGTGACTTAAGGTGCTAACAGCAAAATTTAAACTAGAAAACTAATTCATAACCTGCACGCAGTTCGCAGTTAGGACACTCGCCGTTTGCAATTGAGTTGTAGCTATTTTTTGATACAGCAGAAACCTTTCTATTTGTGCGTGGATGTGTTAAGTTGATTTCCCGAAGTAAATGAAGCATTATTGAGTTAGAAGGCATGCATAATTTGAGTATGGCTTTGATCATAATTTACTATCTTAATTCCGGTACATGATTTCCCAGAATTTCCCATAGTTTCTTTTAAAATGAAACGAAAATTCTCTTAATTTTTGTATTTTGGAACTTTTCTTTAAATTCCAAACAGATAGGCTATTTCTCATGTTCCTTCATTCCACTTGGGCGACCAGCTTTTTGTAAATGGTCAAAAACACATCACATTTGCAACCCGTCTCCTAAAAATGTGCGAAGGCAATTTTTCGGCATAGAAACTTCTAAGGAATTGGGCTCAGTATGGGATGGCTTCGGCAGTTTTCATGCCAATTCTATGCTAGCATTTCTACTGCCGCGTAGGTAATAATTCACTCCCTAATCTCCAAAGCTAAGTGTTAGCCTATAGCTTTGTATCATTGTCTTCATAACTATGAGCATGTTTACAAGCGTAAGAAAACATGTTATAATTTTCTTCTTTACCCACAAACTCTGACAGTAAATGTGACACACCCTTACTTGCCCGAATCGGTAGATTTTCATGTGCGTGAGTATTGGGGCATCGTTTTATTGTTTGCGTTAGTGAAACGTGGTGTTAGTTTAAAAAACGTAAGACACGCCATATAGTTTAAACGCCCATATTAATACAATGAGGGAAACACGTGGCAGTGTGACGCTACAGTGTGAGTACGTCCCACTATTTTCACTTCTATGCAAAATTTCAAGGCCCTGTCCCTTAATATATTATTTTTAAATTTCTGCATTATGTACAATGCAGGTTTGTTAAAAGTTATTTATTTCTTGCATTCATTTGTCTAAGTGCGATGATACTAAATGAATTACACAGGGCTCAGTTAACTGGTTATGGTTGGTTTGTTTGCTGCTATGAATAATTGGTTTTGCATGTATCGTATTAACATCTTCACAAATGCAAACGCAAGGTTTTTGTAGTTGATTTAAAGTTTTCAAACAAGAACAGGAGTTAACAAATTCACGAGCCGAATTACCATAGACGGTCTACGGTTATCTGGGCAGATTTAGGACTAATAAAGTTTGATTTTTTTAGACCCAGGCACGCGCATCACATGCATCGTTACACATAGCCTCTATGCGCAAGACGCTGAACTGACCGAGTCTTCGCTCAGGCAACCTCTGTGAGATCATTTAAGCTGGACTCACAACCATCCGTTGCACCTGTCCGTCACCGTCCGTCCGTCTGTCCGTCTGTCCGTCCGTCCGTCCGTCCGTCCGTCCGTCCGTCCGCATTTTCGTTCGTTAGTTGAAAGCGATTCACAACAATGCNGTCCGTCCGTCCGTCCGTCCGTCCGTCCGCATTTTCGTTCGTTAGTTGAAAGCGATTCACAACAATGCGTCGTCCGTGAATCCTTCTGTACGGCCAAATTCCAGTGTGACAACTTAACATCGTGATATTTCTGTAGTTGGTGATATATTTTGCTTGGTAATACATTTTCAACAGCAAAACTTTTTGGGGAAATAATTTTTTCACACGATAAGAATTTACACTGAATTATTGTTTACATTTTTAATTCCTGAATTTACAACGAAAGATAAATACACACATATCCACCGCCTTGCATATTGTTTCAAAGTGCGTATTCGCGTCTACGGAATGTCATCAGAAGTGGTTTCCTATCCGTCAGTCCGTTGAAAGTTAAAGTTTAAGAAACATTTGTCGGTTTAACAGATAGAAAAAAAGTGGCCCTGCGATTGGTTGAAGATCACGTGATCGCCGGATGGATGGACGACTGACGGATGCGACGAATGGTTGTGAGTCCAGTTTTAAGAATGTGCGGCCGCTGAAGAATGAACAAAGAATAAAGCAAATAATGAATGATAGAATGAACGGTTTTGTGGGGCGCACGGCAACAAAGTCACTAACGCCCAGATATTTTTGTAAAAAAAAAGTCAATTATGTAAAAGAAAATAATTAAAATGTGATAAAAATATTAAAACAAACACGTGCAGAAATAAGCATTGGGAAAGTGATAACACGCAGTAAAGTAAGGGAAGTTACGCAAAATCACTAAACAATAAAATAAATAAGTAAATATTTAAAAAAAAAGAGAAGGAAATAAGACGTATGGCACGTAAAAATGTTAGCAGGGCGTGCCGCCGAAGACCAAGAGCAGTAGATTGAAGAGGGGAATGGGGTAGGTCCTAGTGGGGCAGGTTGGCCAACCCTGGCGGGCGAGAAGAAAGGCGGTGCCCATTGGCGCCTCGTTTTGCTCGTGGCATTCCTGTTTAGGTGGGCTATGATGGTCCCCGGTGTGTGATCCACCCACAGCGCGCCAGCTCGCTGCACTGTTCTGTTTTCCCCTGTGGCCTTGGAGGGTGGGGTAGGGGTACCAGCTGTTGGCCTGACCATGCAAGGTCGCATCAAGGTCCGTTCCTCGGACCGTCATACCTCTTGAATTACTTGGCCAGAGCTGTCCACGCGCGTGTGGGTGGCTGACCTGCGTCATGCCCCTGTTCGGTCTGATCGCCGCTCAAGAGGGATGTGGCGCACTTAACCCCCGCTAAATACTAGCTGTGATCCTCCGCCATTTTCGGTCACACTTCATTCTCTGCAGTACGCAACTAGAAGCGCAGCTTTCAATTCTCTCTCTCAGGCCAGCACGCGCTCTCCTATTCTCACTCTCACTCTCGCTTGAACTCGCTCTCGTACTCCCTTCCACAATTACTTTCACTCTTCTTTTGTGGAATGCATCCACTCTACTTGCGCTCCCGAAAAGCGTTACCACATGTCCTATTTGATAAACCATGTCAGTTAAGTCTATTATTTTTTGTTCTCATTTAGATTTACTTTTCATACTACAATGAGTGTATTGAAATGTTTCNTGTCAGTTAAGTCTATTATTTTTTGTTCTCATTTAGATTTACTTTTCATACTACAATGAGTGTATTGAAATGTTTCGTCGTGTAAAATAATGTAAACCCACAAGTTAATTTTCTTGACACTAAGTTTTCATTTTGTGTTAACTGATAATGGGAACATTATTTTTTTAAATTAGTAAACTTTTGAAAATGGTTGACTTGAAATACTTATAATGTGGTAAAACTAAATTCCTATAATGTGGTAAAACAATTTTTTCTACATTATTAAAATTAAATTAGTGTATGCGATAAATATAATGCAAGATTCTCCAGTATAAATAATTTTCGGCGGTAATGAAATTGCATTGTTCCTCCGTTTTAATGAAATTCATTATTTTCCCTAGTAAATGTCTTCTTTTTTTTTATTCTGAGTGTGTGGTGACCCTACTCCAAGTAATTAGTGGTCGTTGTTCGTTTGCAGCACTCTTCAGTTAACCAACCGTAATAACAGTATTTTAAATCGTTATTGATTCTGCACTTAGTTTTGACGTAATAACAGAGGACAGGAATTACGATAATGTTAGTGAAAACAAAGTTTGCAATGAAAACTCGCCAGTTTTTGAGATTAAAAAACCTGCGGAGGATGCATATTTACAAGCGACATTGACCCTGAAGCCCTGTCATTCTTTCTCTACTGTTGCGTTTGTAATAAGGCCACAGGAGGATGCTCCAATTAAAGATACTGTTTCGGACCCTGATTTACATTGTTGCTTAAAGTGCATAAAAATATACAGCAATGTAGGTGAATGCCTAAGTTATCTCAAAAAGGTTATTTAGGCCTATAATTTTTTTCATAATAACGTGTTTCTATATTTACAGTTCCTTCCTCATTACAGTTATTGATATTCTAATTTCTTACACTGCATTATGAACGGTACTAAGGTATAGTATTCTAAAACGGAATATATTATTAAATAAGATCTGCAAAATTTGTATGTAATACTGTGAGATTTTTGAAATGCTGTACTGAAACAATAAAGCTGTCAAACAAAAGAATACAAAACATCAACAACGTTACCAACTAGCGTTATTAAGAGTAGCAGTCACGTGCCTAGCCAATTAAGTTAACTCGGCTATAAAAACAAAATAAGACAAAAGGGCTGGGAATAATACTGTCGCTTTAATTGATCACATCTGCAGTTTTCTTCAAAATGAATGCATTGCTTTAGCAGAAGGAAATTTTAACAGCGAGGAACCCGCAGGCGTGTTATTTGCACAGTTTGGTGCAAAGGAACCCACCATCAACATGAAGCGTTGTACTCGAGCAATGTTGTTAAGAAATGTGTTATATTTTTCCTTAGGAGAAAAAGTTATTTAGTCTGCTTCCTCTAGCCTTCTGCCTACCAAAAGTAAAGATGGCGGATCATTATACCTACCCAGTCTTTATAATACTGTAAGACTGTATCAGAGCCGAAATTTGTTTTTCTGAAATTTCAGTATATTGTATGGTTGTATGGTATGACATCAATAATAAATTTATTAAAATATCTAGTAATTTGAAAAATAATATTTGTCATGCTTTTTAGCGTAAATATTACAATTTAAACTTAAACTCATTTTTCAACTAAAACGTTTATTGAAGTCACTGGAACGGTATGTTGAAATTNTTACATATTTCAATAAGTTGTTCGGGCACTAAATTAGATTTCAACTAAAACGTTTATTGAAGTCACTGGAACGGTATGTTGAAATTTTTTTGTATTCGGATATTTGGTTCATCTGTGGTAAGGCTTTAAATTCTAACTATTTTTTATTTTTATGTTGACAATGGAAATAAAAAACAGCTAACTACATAACAAATTTGCAAATTTCATTACGTTCTATTACCATGGAGAATTATTTTGAGCCACATCCTAACGTATTGCTTTAGTAAAATTTTGAGTCGTGTACTAAAACAATATAAAAGCAATATTTCTTTCGTTCGGTTTATTGATTTTTTATAAATTGTTTCCCCCCAGTGCGATACTNATGATTTTTTATAAATTGTTTCCCCCCAGTGCGATACTTATTTTTCATACAGTATTTTCATTCAACAACACAAAGTAATTTAATATGTTGTAAAATGTAAACAATTAATTTATACCTATACGCCTTTATTCTGTGCGTCTCCGTCCTCCCTATTATTTTTCTTTACAAAGCTCCCATTAGATTAGACGTGCAGCTGCCAGTTTTTTTCACGGAAACCCCNTAACGTATTGCTTTAGTAAAATTTTGAGTCGTGTACTAAAACAATATAAAAGCAATATTTCTTTCGTTCGGTTTATTGATTTTTTATAAATTGTTTCCCCCCAGTGCGATACTTATTTTTCATACAGTATTTTCATTCAACAACACAAAGGAATTTAATATGTTGTAAAATGTAAACAATTAATTTATACCTATACGCCTTTATTCTGTGCGTCTCCCTCCTCCCTATTATTTTTCTTTACAAAGCTCCCATTAGATTAGACGTGCAGCTGCCAGTTTTTTTCACGGAAACCCCNTCCTCCCTATTATTTTTCTTTACAAAGCTCCCATTAGATTAGACGTGCAGCTGCCAGTTTTTTTCACGGAAACCCCGGGACGTCATTATGCAAGTTTGCATTTACACATTTACATTTACGCAAGATGATATTCTCGTAATGCCTTCAGGCACATGGAAAAATGTTTACTCGTGGTCTTTTCGGCAGCACCGTGTGAGAAGCTAGACTCATTAGCTACTAATAAAACAGAGTCCTACTGAAGATCTGGAATTTGTGTAGCCCTAGTGCGGCGAGATATTTGCGGTTCATTCAAAAGTAATATTGTTAAATAAAAACAGTCCTTAAGGAAGTCGTTGAAAAAAAAAANCGAGATATTTGCGGTTCATTCAAAAGTAATATTGTTAAATAAAAACAGTCCTTAAGGAAGTCGTTGAAAAAAAAACAATTTAAGAATAACTGTTTCCTGGCGGAAATTCGTTTTATCAAAAAACAAATCGACATCCCTATGCNAAAAAAAAACAATTTAAGAATAACTGTTTCCTGGCGGAAATTCGTTTTATCAAAAAACAAATCGACATCCCTATGCACAAACAAGCGACGCACCAGAATCTCCCATCTTGAGTTCCAAGTTTGAATTCCACAAAGTATGTAGTTCAAAGTTTAAGTGGCACAGGGTACAGCTATACTGACAATCACACATGTCCGCAACTTCCCGTATTTCTTATTCACATTTGGTCACTCAAGAATAACCTGAAAATTTAGTTATCGCCATGAAAATATATAATGTATATTGTTTGTATTATTGTATATTGTACCTATATAGTATTTGTATGTACGTTCCTGTGCAAACTATTTTTATATGCATATAACCTTTCAATAAGTAGTAGAACAAAGTTCGATGGCAGAAATTAATAGTTAATTTCTTTACATCTTATTTTAATTAAGGTCAGTTATTCTAAAACAACTATATAACTAGTACGAATACTTTCTGGATTGTGATACTTTTGCGTTACTGCCGACGTGCTCTGAAGAATTGTCATTGATATTAGTGATGTTAAGTAATGCGGATGGATGTGGTCCCAAGCACACTCAGCTATGCTGGTAGTTAAGCAAGCAAGCAAGCAAGCAGGGAGGGCATAACCTGTCACCTTTGCGTGTATTGTTAACCCCTTCCGTAAACTGTTTGGACAGCAACATGTCTTTCGTTTCTTAGTCGGTCTTCGGGAAAATAAACGACCTCTTCCCGGAACATTTTCATCCCGCCTCTGACATACCCGCCGCGCATGTTTCTGTACGCACTGCGACGCATGTAGAGGAGTGCGGAAAGGGAGTTTTTGCGTGCCGGTTGTCGGGTAGAGAAACCAGGCCATATTCGTCGCGCANGTTTTTGCGTGCCGGCTGTCGGGTAGAGAAACCAGGCCATATTCGTCGCGCATAAATTTCGGCACGTTGTTGTGTAAACAGCGAACGCATGCGGGGCATGTGTCTGCATGCTGATTACGCTGGATTACTTCATCTGCCACCCGCTGCCAAAAAAGCAAGGTCGTTGCCACCATAGTCCGCACCTCTTCAAACGACACAGAAATTGCTCTGCATGGAATTACTTTCTGTTTCACAATTGTACGGCCTGCCACGGATTTCATTATTTCACGTCGTCTGGAAATTATTGTGCATGTTGACAGAAGCAAGTTTTGGGGTGCTGTGGACGTGTGGGGCCAGCGCTCCAACCTCCTACCACGGCAATGCAGACCCAGTTCCCTGGAGGAATCAGTTCTGGCTTTTAGTATGTGGCAAACGTGTCTGATGCCGTAGCCTTGTGGGTTTTTTCGTGGCAGTTTGGTTTCCCAACACATGGTTTCACTTCGGGTTACCATCCAGGGGCGAGAGGCATGTGTGTGTGTACACACATATGTGTGTGTACATACAATATGTGGCGATTTAGGTCGGACTTAACCGGGGTGTAGGTAGGTAGGTAGGTAGGTAGGTGGGTGGGTGGGTAGGTAGTTGTGCTTAACGTCTGGTCGACAGCGAGGTCATTAGCAACGGTGCAAGTTGCACAGGAAAGAGGGATTGGGGAAGGAATCGGCCATGGCCTTTGATATGGACCCATCCTAGCATTCGCCTGGAGTGATTTCAGGAAATCATGTAAAACTGAAATCAGGATGGATGGACCGGGAATCGAACCAAGGTCCTCCCATGCGTTGGATGTCAACAGTGAAATGGGTTTAGAAACACACACTTCACGTTCGTATCTACGACATTCTGGATACAAACAGGGAATGTACAGACTGCAAACAGCAGGCATAGTACAAGGGACCTATAATTTGGGACCCATCGAACCTAGAGCATATAGGGAGCTTTTGTACAAATCCTAACATGTCCGCATGAAATGATTTGGAGACGAAGGTGAAAAAACTGTAGCTCATAGCCAATTATTCATAAATATATCTAACTGCAGTAATAAAATATCAATTAAATCTGTTATAGATGTGGGCATAAGAGTAATCAAAAATAACATTTTTTTTAGGAGTCATACAAGAAACATATATGGGCATCCCTGGATTTGCTTGAAACAATTGTATCGGGTGTATGGACGTGTACGGGTATGGAGACATCCCCATGAATCCATGGATTCTACAAGTCAACAGGGGAATGTTCAAGCTGGTGGAGGTTCTGTCATGGTATTTGGCGTGTGCAGTTGGCGTGAAATGATGGGACCCCTGATGCGTCTAGATAGACTCTGACAGGTGACAGATACGTAAGCATCCTGTCCGATCACCTGCACACATTCATGTCCATTGTGCATTCCGATNCCCTGATGCGTCTAGATAGACTCTGACAGGTGACAGATACATAAGCATCCTGTCCGATCACCTGCACACATTCATGTCCATTGTGCATTCCGATGGACGTGGACAATTCCAGCAGGACAATGCGGCACCCCACAAGTCAAGAGTTGCTACCGAGTGGTCCCAGGAACACTCTTCTGACTTTAGACACTTCCATTGGCCACCTAAATTACCAGACTTGAACATTATTGAGCATATCTGGGATGTCTTGCAATGTGCTGTTCAGAAGATATCTCCACCGCCTCGCACTCGTATGTATTTGTGGACTGCCCTGCAGTATTCATGGTGTGAATTGCCTCCTGCATACCTACAGACATTAGTCGAGTCCATGCCACGTTGTTTTGCGGCACTTCTGCGTGCTCGCGGGGTCCTACACGATATTAGGCAGGTGTACCTGTTTTTTTGGCTCTTCAGTGTATTTCATACTAAACATTATCAAAACGCCTATTTTATTTTCCATGTTAATCATAAAATAAATATTGTAATGCATAGTTTAAATATGTAAGTAAAAGTTGAACTTAATAAAATATAAGATAATTTTACGTTACAGAAGGATAAAACGCTTGATGCATACATAGTTAGGAAACAGCCAAGCACTTCATACGTGGGGCGATTTTCCAAAAGATTTATTCACAAAATGTAAAAATATTNTCGAGTCCATGCCACGTCGTCTTGCGGCACTTCTGCGTGCTCGCGGGGTCCTACACGATATTAGGCAGGTGTACCTGTTTTTTTGGCTCTTCAGTGTATTTCATACTAAACATTATCAAAACGCCTATTTTATTTTCCATGTTAATCATAAAATAAATATTGTAATGCATAGTTTATATATGTAAGTAAAAGTTGAACTTAATAAAATATAAGATAATTTTACGTTGCAGAAGGATAAAACGCTTGATACATATATAGTTAGGAAACAGCCAAGCACTTCATACGTGGGGCGATTTTCCAAAAGATTTATTCACAAAATGTAAAAATATTNATAGTTAGGAAACAGCCAAGCACTTCATACGTGGGGCGATTTTCCAAAAGATTTATTCACAAAATGTAAAAATATTCTGAATAGACTATATGGAGTTTGTTACTGGCAGCACGAGCCCAACCTCAATGGACGCCGGTCACCAGATAGTCTAGGTACCGGAAAGCTGGCGAGGCGCGAGGACAGAGGACCAGCTGTCACGGGTCTGGGGGCCGCGGTGGTGTAGTGGTTGAACTACTCGCGTCCCGCCTAAGCGATACGGGTTCGATTCCGGGCGGGGTCGTCCCAGGATTTTCGCATGTTGGGATCGTTCCCCCGCCCTTGCATTCCGGCGCTGCTCCACACTCGCCTCGCCTCGCCCTCATTGGCTCCCAAGACGTCGATGCCGAGAGCCGTCCAAATCTCTGGACGCAGTGACTCGCGGGTCCGGTCACGGAGCGGCATTGTGTGCCGGGTATGGGCGCGGAAGCTGGGCATGGTCGTGTACCCGCCATCGTAACGACGCGATTAGCAGGGCGTCGCGGGGCCCGTGGACCACACGCGTGTGCCGGCGGCGAGTGTCGCGTCGCCGCGACTCGCAGTTTCGCCGTGGACGCTGCCGTGTGCCGGGCTGCGAAACTACTCTCTCTTGTTCTCGTTTGCCTACCAGCTGACTCGCGTAGACCAACCGCTCTAATTTCCTCGCTCTAATTTCCATCTTCAAGGCGCGGGCCTACCTGGAGCTGTTTTTCCGCGTTTGCGGCAGAGAAGGGCTACACTGCCACGACCATCAAGTCCTTCATCGCCCATACGCCCTGGGCTCAGAACTGGCGTGCTGTGTTCTCATCATGCTGCGTCAACTTGCGTGTCTTTAAGCGGTGACCCTATAACTTTTATTGGTGGTAAATCAGTGACAACGTTCGGTGCAGTATATTTCGATATACTGGTTTTGTGGACAGAAAAAAAAGGCATTTGAAACACTCCCCAACGCAGTTGCATGCGCCAGGCAGGCTGTCGGCCCCTTAAGAACCAGCCTGCAGTATCTGTACGAATCATGCAACACCGTAATGAAGACGCGCTGTATCAAGTGTACAAAATTCAGCGCCGTGTCAATTGTTGTGTTGTTGTGTCTACAAACTGAGTAATTCATTGGTCGAAAAAAAAAATCTTTTTGAACAACAGCAACGGGGCACATAGAAGTATAAACGAACAGTGAAGGTATTTATGATGTCCTGAAACACGATGGAGTTGGTGTACGATTTTATCGTCATTGCCAGTCTTAAGAGAGCTGTGCTAAAGCACTTTCTCGTCACAAGGCATCATTCTGCAGAATATTAGATGATGAGCTCACCGGAACTAGAGGGGCAATGCATCTGTAAGTAAACAACATTTTTATTTTATTGTCTTTTGTCATCGAAAGTTAATGTAACTGTCACCTCTTTTCTGTTTTTCATTTGGGTACATGCACCGTTTGATATACGTAAAATATGCTTGATTTTTTTATGAATACTACTAGTCCACAAGTTTTCCGTGTAATTTACGATTTGCTGTTGCGATTAGTTAAAAGTTTTGAAAATTTTTTATCGCATACGTACGTAATGCAATATCCAAATTTATTTAAACACCTTCCAGTTCAAAAGTGTGCATCAAGCAATTGTTCACTAAAAAGTGCTTGTAACTTTTGGTTTTCCAAATTATTGTTTGGTTGTCGATGTAGTAGCGCAGGGTACTTTAAAATACAAAGGTGTAATAGCTTACTCCGCAAACTCCAGCGGCACACTCCAGCAACATGTCGGAATGCCGCGCCGTTCGCCAATCAGCGTCTGGTAACTTATTCGCCAGTCGACAGCCTAGCCAATAGGGAACCTTTCGCAGCATGCACAAGTCCAATTAGACACAAAACCTGATACCATAGACTCGCTCAGCCAATCAGGGAATGGATACGCCTACATCAAATGAACTGCCACGTCATTTCGTCTCTGTGTATTTAGTATTTACTCTGCGGCATTACTCTTCTGTAAAGGTTATGCCTACAATACATTTTTTTATATGTACCACAAAGGCTTACTGTTCAACTTTTAGAATTTTTCAGTAATTTTTCCTAGCAATTTTTTTTTATTTCCATAGTTTGCGCATAAATACAAGTCATACTTACGATTGTACTGTTTTAGAAATACACAAATATTGTAAACTATATAACATGCCGAAATAACATAATTCACAATGAGAGAAGGTGCCAAAAGCAGCTATTTCAAGACGTCTGTAAATTCGTACAAGGAAAGGTTTCTGCACTTTCAAAAAATTGTTGAAAGAAAGGAACTTATTGCATATTTTTAATTTGTGGCTACCCTTGAATTTTTGTAAAATAATTTTCGCCAAGCATACCTTAAAATTAAATAAAACAAAACTTTTCAGTTTCCTTTGTTATTTTTTTGCAAACAGTTTGGTTAGGAAAACAGTGAAATTTTGACTTTGACATGGCATTTTAAAAAATCCACGCGATTAAAAAATATTTTACCTAAGGAGAAAGTAGTAACTGATAATGTCTGAAGGTTGAACAGCACGTAGTACAAATATAAAATAAATATTTTTGCGGACAGACTACTTGCTCCCCACCTAGGCGAACCGGGTTAGATTCCCGGCGAGGTCGCTCACGGATTTGCGCATGTGGGAATTGTGCCGGACGATGCCGCTGGTTGGCGGATTTTCTCGGGTATCTCCCATTTCCACCGCCCTTTCATTCCGGCTCTGCTCCTTACTCACCTGGTCTCACTCTAATCGGCTCTCAATACCTCGATGTTAATAGGCCACGTCACCCGCTATATTGAATTTGTTATTTATTTCTTCCTGATTCAGATTTAAGAGTTTTCATTAAAAAATGCAGTAATATAAGCTTACCCATTATTACGGACTTTATATATCCACTACTAACGCACATTTATGAAACAATTAACTTAATACAACATTTTATATTTTAATTCATACTAGCATTTTAATAACGAGCGGGGAACACCCATTAGCAATCGGGTACAAATTATATTTGCATAGAACCATGAAATGTAATACTTCTATAATGAAACATTTTCAGTAATGGCACTGACTCTTCTGTTATGGCACTAAAACGAATAATTTATGTATAAGGGGCGATACCGCCTCTCAAGAGCCGCCCAAATCTGCCCACTCACCGCAAGTCGTCATGGTGGCCGAGGTGGTACAACGGTCAGGAGAAGGCTAGGCTGTGTGTGTGTGTAATCGCATCGGCGATTGCAGGGAAGGTGAGCTATCAAGTAGACTCGGCGTATGAAATCATCGTGGAGCGCGAGTGACTAACGGCGGTGAGTCTGTCGCGTATGAAGCTGGGGCACGGTAATGAGACGCCGCGGGCGGGACCGTCCGTCGTGACGTCACATGCTACTTCGCCCAACTGTGCAGCGCCCGACAGCACGCAACGATCGTGCAACATTGTCGCCGGCCACTCCTGCACACACGTAGTCTCCACTTTGCCGCTGAGCAAATTAATGGAAGTAAATCTACACTGATTATGAAACCTTTCCCAGTGCTACCCGTGCACGTCGTATTTTTCTTCTTCAGTTTAAGTGCTTACGGACGATGTAAAGTTTGTTTAGGCATCATACAAAGACTGTTCGGCGGTGGTTTTGATCACTTTTTTTTTACTGCAGCGTAGGTATTGTTGGATTACTTTGCAGTTGTACATTAAAAAAGGTATATTTTTTATACAATATTTCCTTATGTATTTTTTAATGGTAGGCTTTGAGATATATGACTAATTCTACTATCCAAACACACGTGTCTTTATAAAAATAAAATTTGGAAAAGCGTAGCCGTGGGAAAAAGTTTATTGTATTTCATTCTACCGCGCAAAAATTCACGGACAAATTAAAACTCGGATTGGGTTAAGCCGGGAAAAAACTTTGAATATGCAAAACATAAATTTGAATTCTGGGCGGGTGAAGTCGCGAGCTATAGCTTAGTTAAGAAATACAGTAAATATAGTTCTTCCAGGAGACATTATTGACGCGTGTCGCGAAGACCTTACTTGTAAACATTCAGTTTTCTNCCTTGTCATTGCGACGTGAGCCAGTTCAGCGAACTCCAAACTGTCGGGTCGTTGTAAATATTAGGCTCGGGGGAATGGTGAGGGCAAAGTGTAATAAATTCAGTATTGCAGTCTTTACGTTTGTGGTCCTCGGCAGTCTAAACATCGACCGGCAAGAACATTCAATTATTTGAATATTCGCGTGCCCAGAGGTTGATTTTTTTTCCTCGGGCGGGAGGGGGGAAGGTAGAACTAAGGAACTCTAGGTCTTCGTTGCTACTAGCAGATGCGGGAGTAGCTTCAACCCTCGGATGATGGGGAAATGTTTAGTTTCCGCGATGGTAATATAGGAGAAAATAGACACCAGTCTTTTAAAGTGCCGAGTGAGAGATCAGCCCTAATACAGAAGAAAAGTGGCGATAACGTTATAGGAAGTCTAGCCAGAGTCGAATACAGGCGGCGACAAAAAAAAAAAAAAAGGCCCCGCAAGGACATGGTAAATGCTGTAAACCAATTTTTTCTTAGTAAAAAAAATAATTGGGTAGAATATGTAGAAAAAGTTGCACCCAGCGACAGTTAACGCGAAGAACTTAAGAGAATGGTTTTATTTTTTAAAATACTACTTCTAGGTGGTGAATTCCCTTAGCGACGCACTTCCTGATTTACATCTTATAATAGTTGCCACAAATATGTTATTCGCCTAAATTTTTGTTATTTGTGAGCAAATTAACATTTTAAGCTATTCGTTGAAGAAAAATGTAGATTAAAAGAAGATATGTACACAATTGTAGTACGCCACATTTGATAAATACGAATGAACTACGTTTATTTGTAACATGGTAATGAGGAATGGTGTATACAGTATGTGTCTATTTATAGTATTACTGATGGCGTCGAAATAACGCAATGGTATAAAAAGGCAGGAGCAACATGACCCACGCCAAAGAAGTAGTGGGAGAGAGATAAACACACAGTTAATGTAGTGTAACTGTTCTCCATCGCGACAGAATCAGGAGCGCGTCAAGCCGTTCGCAGTCAACCGCCGAGCGCAAGTAGCAATTTTCTGCGATAAGCTCGGAAGGAGAAGAGGGNCCATTCATGATTAGTTCACACTTTTCCGAAGCCCTGCTAAAAATTCTACTTCCAGGATATTCCTCCGCGTCATACAAACAAATCTTAACCGAGACTAGAAAATTACACCAAAGGGACCACGCGCCACATTAGTGCGCTCTCGGTGTAATTTTATTTTGCATAATAACTATTTCTTACTAGGTATTACCAACATAACTAATTTCTGCCTTTTTTTGTTAATTAATTAACAGATAAAATACAAGTAAGATTTCAATTTAGCCAAAAATAAGGTACTTTTAGTTTAACACAATTATAAAGTGCTTATGACATACTACATATAGAGGAAATAACAAAACACGCTATACATGGGATTATTTTTCAAAGCTTCGATTCAAAAAGTGTGAAGGAGCTATGAATAGACTATAGCAGAGCCGTGGCATGTGGGCTGCCACGAGGAAGGGATGCTAGGTAGAAAGGGCTTATCGTCTCGTCAACAGCGAGGTCATTAGAGAAGGAGCAAGCTGCTCAGAGATGCAGAGATGGGGAAGGAATCGTCCATGACCAGCAGTAAGGAACCATCCCAGCGTTCGCCTGGAGTGAATTGCGCAATCAACGGACAGCCAAAATCAAGATGATTGGTCTGGGATTCGAGCCCAGGTAGTGTAGTAGTTAACTACTCGCCTCCCACCAAGGCGAACAGGGTTTCTATTCCATGCTGGGTCACCTGAATTTCCGCACATGAGAAAAGTGGCGGGCGTTGCCGATGGCCGGCGGGTTTTATCGGGGAACTTCAGTTTTTCCTTCCCCCGTTCTTTCTACCGCTGCTCCATCTGCACCTCGCCGGCGCTCTAGATCAACACCTCGTGACTCAACTTTCAACACGGGGACAGGGGACAATAAGAGCTACATTGCGTCGTCAGACCAGGACACTAAGGATGAAACGTTCCCACGACTTCAGTAAAGCAAGTAAGGCACATACGCATGTCTTGTTAATAGAAGAAAAAAAATGAGGTAGGCTTATTTCCTTCTTTTGAGCATGTCCCCAACATTGATCCAATAATCACCTAAAACAATTGTGAAATTCACGAGATTCAACAATAAAGCGCCGTTTCTTTACATTTAGTTTTAACCTTAATCACGCCTCCCTTTTTTGGGAGATGGGATTGCGTAGCCTGATTGCACAGTGTTTGCGTTACAACTTAGTCAAAAGTAATATACCGGTACTAGCATATAAAAGCACTTGTTTTAGTAAACAGCGTGATAAACTTAGTGAAAGCCACGTGATTTTGATAGTTGTGCAGTAAGAGAAGCAGTTGCACGTTGTAACACGCAGAATACCTACTGCGCAGCCGACATGTGGACTCTACACTACATTTCCTCTGCGATATGGCGTGCTACCGCGTGACACATATGTATCCACCATATAACAGTCCATGCATTTTTATTAAATAAAATGTAATAAATATAAAAAATATATAATTTTTAATTTTTACAACGTAGTATTTATTACCATGACTGCAGCAAAACCGAAAAAAATTGAACGCGACAGCAAATTATTAAAAAAATTGTAAATGGAAAATTTTTATTCGAGGAAAATGTCCATTACATGTAATGCGTACAATTTGAGCAATGTTTGGTACACATGTACAGCATGAGTATAAAAGAATACCCCAACTTTGAAGGTTTATGATATCAAAACCAAACCACATACAACCTTGATTGAACAATCAAATGAACCATGGAACCGTGAAGTTTGTTTACCATTAATTTATAAATGTTCAAATTGACAACCATGAGCGGCCCGAACGACATCTACGCGATAATCAAACTCGTTCCACGCTCTTGTCAGCGTGCCCGGTGTTACGGTTTGGATGGTGTTCGTAACTCTCGGTTTGAGGTGGTGAGGAGGTAGCGAACTCGCATTCGACACGTCAATGTGAAGGGAACGGTCTGGTGTTTCTTTGCCCAGAACGAGGTAGACGATATCTTCATGTCTAAGCTGGTTTTAAGCGATGAAGCAACGTTCCATACAAATGGTAATGTGAATCGGCACAACGTGCGGATATGGGGCCAGGAGCCTCCACATTAAACCACCGAACACGAGCGCGCTTCCCCCAAAGTGAACGTGTTTTGCGCTCCAAACACACAGTTTTCGGCCTTTATTTTTTCTTGAGCCCACTGTTACTGGAATCCCTTATTTGGACATGCCTACAGAGTGTTTGTCTCCTCAGGTAGAAGAGGCGGTAGGGGACTTCATTTTCTAGCAGGAATGTGTGCCACCCCATTGGAACTTAGCAATTCACCTGAACGAGACGTTGCCGCAACGCTGGATTGGTCGAAGAGCAGCTGGCGACCAGGCTCTTCATCACTGGCCCCTAAGAAACCCGGATCTTACCCCGTGCGAATTTTTTCTATGGGGGTACATAAAGGATCAGTGTTTAGTACACCATTGCCGGCTAACATTGACGACCTCAAAACGAGAATTACGGACGTCATTCAAACCGTAACACCGAACATACTGACAAGAGTATGGAACGAGTTTGACTATCGCGTAGATGTCGTTCGGGTCGCTCATGGTGGTCATATTGAACATTTATGAACGTATTGTAAACAAACATCACGGTTCATTTGATTAGTCAATCAAGGTTGTAGGTTGTTTGGTTTGGATATTATATACCTTCAAAGTTGGGGCATTCTTTTATACTCAAGCTGTATAATAATTAATTTCGCTATTTTTACACCCTTAATCACTGTTGGCCACGTGACTTTGACAGTTGTGTTGGCGTTGAGCGGCTCAGTGTTTGGGAACATGCGCAAAAGACGAAAATCTGATTTAGTGCTTGGGTTGGCGAGGATGCTTGTCCCCGGGGCAGTGACGTCGTGCGGCTGAAGAAGGCGACGTACGGACGGACAGACGGACTGCGGGCACATGGCCGGCGCATCCCGAGCACGAGTGACGTCACAATTGGCGATATCCGCGGTGGGGGAGAAGCTCTCTCACTCTGGAGCAGGCCCAACGTGCGGAGCCTTGAAGCAGACTTCGCCCCCCCCCCCCAAACTTTTNGGGCTGCCCAGGCGACCACTCTCAACTTTCGCCTGTATAAGTAACCCTCAAAGGCAGTGGCGAAACAACGCTTTTAGGCGCCCCTTTTAACACATCTTTACTTATGATCTCCCATTTCTACAGCTTTGCGTGAATTATTTTTTTAAACCCGAACGGGAGCCAATATTGTAAAATCTCTCTGGCCATTTTGTTTCAAATAGTTTTTTTTTGTGCAGTCAATCTTGTTCAACACCAAAAAACTTTCTAATTTTAACTTATTTTCAAATAAACAAAAATTTCGTAAATTTTCAAATTAGACCGTCTTATAAATTATATCTTGCTGCGATAAAAACCTGAATTGCACGTTTCTTAAGACATAGAAGTCTGTAACCCAGAAGCAAAGAACGGAAGTATCTGAAATAGATTACCGTGTATAGTATATTCGCTGTTTCTTCACACGTTTTAAATCAGACCTTTGAAAAATAGCCCCATGTATGACGTGTTACATCGTTTCCTAATTACGTTATATAACACAAGCGTTTTTATGCTTGTGTCCAACATAAAAGAAACAAAATAACATTGTATTTTTTGGTTAAATAAATTTTTTTATTTTATTTGCAAGTTGTAATATTTAATCTATAATTAACACAAAAAAGTGACAACATAGGTGTGTTAGTAATACCTAATAATAAGTAGTTCTTATACAACATATTATTACAGTGATTGCGCAGGAATGCGGTGCGTTTGTCCCTTTGGTGTAATTTTCTATACTCAGTTAAACTTTGTTTGCATGAGGCGGAGGAATACCCTGGAAGTAGAAACTTAGCAGGGCTTCAGAAAAGTTGGAAGTAACCGTGCATGGAATATAAAAATTTATTAGTGATTGTATAGAAAATGTCAACGCATCTCGGTGAATGAAACCAATTTGGGTGACCTTCTAATCTCATTCTGGCGCCCTTTGCTAAATTTAAGGAAGGGGCATTGTAAATGTTCCCCTCCTCCCCCCGCTTTTTCCCGACTAGTTATTATATCACTGAGGTAGAGTGTGCATGCGAACTGCGTAGTGACCACCCTCCGTATTCCAACACTGGACTGCTTTTTTTTTTTTGTCGCCAACAGCACTATCAAAACAACGTGGGTAGGATGTAAGTTTAGAACACTGTCTACTTCTAATCTAGTTTTAATCCATATAGTATTCTTAAGAGGCTTAAATTGTACGGTGTAGACTCTTGTAGCTTACGCAATGATGTGCTTTTAAAACGTAAAGTGGGAAAACTATCAAACAGCTCACCAATAGCAAATTTTTCAATGAACGACAATAATTTAGGTATGTTGGGTGGTTTTGTCTCGTGGATAGGCAAGTGTCATTAGAGACGGAGTAAGCTGCTCAGAGAAAAAGGAACGGTCATAGTTACTTTTTCCTTACAGCCAATTTTTATTCTTTAACAGCCTTTTTAAATACAAAAATAGATTTTTAAGTAACAAACACACTGAATGTGTTCCACTGCACTCGGAAGTTGTTTAAGACTAAAATAACATATACTTATGGACTATTGTTCCAAATGAGAGGGCTTTCAAAAGTGCTCACTTTACCGTGAATAGCCTATAGTTGACATTATCTGCAACTGCTTCTTCCTTGGCCGAAATTTTTTTGATTGCATGGTATTTGCAAAATTACATGTCAAAGTTAAAATGTTACTGTTTTTGAAATTTAAATAAACTTATTTTCAATGAATGCACTAATTAGAACTTACAAGGTCCTGTCTTAATTAATTTTAAGGTGTGCTTAGCAAAATTTTGTTAAAAGAAAATCAGAAGCAGCCGCAAATTAAAAAAAAATGCATAACATTTCTTGTTTTCAATAATTTTTTTAAATTGCAAAAACCTTTTCCTTGTACGATTTTATAGACTTTGAAGTAACTCTTGACATCTTATTTCAGTTTTAATTATCTCTTATCTGTACGTAAGTTAGTTTTCATTATTTACACTTTTCTAAAACCGTAAAATAATTATTTTAGAATGTATTCATGGGAAAACTATGTGCTCATAATTTTTTTTTTGCAATAAAAGAGTAATTACTTATGATGTCTAAAAGTTGAAGTGTGTGTGGTATGCATATAAAATAACGAATTTTTTTAAAGGCTAACGCCCTTGAGTGGGTCTGTTGAAATTCAAATGAAAACAATGACATAACTCACAGCTGACGATGTGATTTTGACAGATGTATTAGCATTAAGCGAGTCGACGTTGCAGACACGTGCAGAATGCGAAAATAACCGGTTTAACTAATCTTTAGTCTATGGTTTATCCGGCGATCACAACTCTTGACCAGGGATACGACACTTTACACACCGTTCAAGGACATTTCATTTTCCTTGACAGAGGCCGCACTGGTGAAGAGGTTAGGCTACTCGCCTCCCACCTAGCCGAACCAGGTTCGATCCCCGGCGGGGTCACTCCCGGATTTTCTCATGTGGGAATCGTGCCGGACGATGCCGCTGGTCGGCGGGTTTACTCGGGTATCTCCCGTTTCCCCCGCCCTTGCATTCGGGCGCTGCTCTATACTCCCCTCGCTTCTCCCTCATCGGCTCTCAAGACCTCGATGTTATAATCCACCTAAATCTCTCCACTCTCCATTTTCCTTGACGGCCTCCTGTTTCCGTACACATTACGATGTGTATCTTCACACAAATGTAATTATTATACTCAGACTATAACATAATCGTGTCTGATGCCAATGCTACGTATACAGTGGAGCAAGAATTACTATGGAGGAAAGACTAAGAAAAGAACCCAAGAAAGTGATACAATTATAAAAAGTTTATCCTTTCTGTGTGCAGTCAGCCCAAACAGAGGAAACTACCCTATTCACCCCCCAATGTTATTAAATCTTTGTCCAAAAAGCTAGTTTAATCAATTAGACTGCATGTTTTGTTGGTTGTAAAAATTCAGTTACTGTTCACAGTTTGCAACAATTTGGCCGTACACATGGTTGAATGTAGCTTGCTCAAAGTGAAATTTAAGCCTTAAAACTAAATATTTTAACAATTTTGTGTGAAAATCATTTACTCGGTTTAAGCCGTCGGTACGATGTTGTCCAAAAAGTGTTTTAAATGTGAGGTCGTACTTCTCCTTGAATAGAAATGAACTCTGCATATGGCTCCATATTTCATTATAGTACTATTCTTACAAACTTTTATTTTTAATTCAAACAACTCTTTAATAACTTTATCTGCCTTACATACGCAACCGTAAGAGTAATGACGGTTAGTAAAAAGAAATTGTAGAAAAGAGGGGTAGGAAGGATTGTGTTCTTTAAACTTGTTAGGAAACTATTTTGAATTCCTCTATTTCTAGACCTTTTGACAAATCGTTTATTTTTAGACGTATTTTTATGTGTATTTAGATAATCACATTTTCATAGTAGTGAATGGTTTTCAGATGCGGCGCTCCACAGCACTGATTTTAAGCCATATGTTATGGAACTGGACTGAGAATTTACCAAGATATGATAAACAAATTTTTTCAAATGTGCAATATCTTTAAAATTGCCGGACTAAAGAGGTAAAATCCCTATTTATTTAAAATTCCTGACTCAAGCAGACTGCCAAGGATTAACTTGTACGCCAAATAAGTTGGGATCCATTTCAGTGTTTCCTAAGGCACACATATATGATTAATTTTTTAGAATAGCTATATTTGACAAAATGGCGAAACAAAACAGCTTACGAATTGGTGAATTTAGTGCTCGCAATAAGTACTGCCAGCAACCAAGTTTGTCTGATATAGGTTAGGGACGTCATTTTGAAAATTATAACTATGAATAAATTGATATAATTTGACTTGACTGTCCGTATTACTAATTGCATGCCACATATGGTGTAAATCGACGATACAATTTCTGAGATGTAATGCAAAAGCGGTATTTTTCAGGTGACACTATCTTACAAAATGGCGTCTAAATATGTTAATTAATGCAGTTATTGTTTGCAGTTAGTACTGTGAGCTTATCAAATTTAATTGAAATATGTGTAATGGTTAACATTTTAAAGTATAAGTAATTTAGGTGGCCTCCCGCATAATTGCTCGTATACCAAATTTGACAAAAAATTGTCCATTAGTTCCTAATATATAAATGCAAGGCATGTCTTTTCAGGTAGCGCTATCCTCTAAAAAAACTGAATAGTGAAAATATAACTTTTTGAACTCAATAACGCGACAGTGTAATAAAAAAGGTCAAATTTGAGTACAAATTGGATGAATTGTTCCTTACATACGTCAGGAAACAACATTTTGACAGGCTGCATTTTTTTAAAATAAGCACCTGCTTGGTCCGGTGTTTTCAGTAAATTCGCGTGGCGAGTCCAGTGAAATTCAGTGCAAATGTTCAAAGGTTTTAAAGGGACAAGCACAACAAACCGACAGGAAGGTGATATCATAAGCCTTTCTTTTTATGAAAGTGGAGTAAAAAGAACATCATAATCTCATGTTCCAGTAGAAGTGAAGTTTGTTCACGCACCGCAGACATGCTCCATTTTTTAATTACCAGCTTTTGCTAACAAAATTATCACTTGACCCGATTTCGTGTACAAAACTAATAAGGTATTTTGAAAATTCGTATCTAGTTTTTTTAATGTAGCGAACCTCAACGAAAACACGAAATTAACAAATCACCAGTGGAATGCAATATGATTAATGTGCATTGCACTGATAGTTGATGTATTTACTGAATCCATACCGCAGACTTGTTAATAAGTACACATTTCCCTTCAAATATATGTTCCAGCTACAACGTAAATATGTTACGATCGTTGAACAAGTGACTGCCGATAGCATCTGGATTTGAAACCTGCTAACCCGCAAATTACTAAATAACGAAGTGATCAATTCGAACACTGCCGCAGCTTTAATGTCGCACGCAGAGCCAACCATCCTCCCCCCCTCAGCGGATCGACAAGGAAAGTTTAGAGGGAGGTGTTGGTGCTAATGTCATTCACTTCCCCGTTTGTCGGGTGTGCAGGTTTACCTCGTCGAAATAGTAATAGGGTAGGAAGTTGCGGCAGGATGTAAAGTGGTCATCTTCCTATCAGGGCATCGTTAACTGCGCTGCTCCCTGCTGTAGACTGTTCACGGTCAAAATAACTACTTTTGAAATCCCAGCGTAAGTAACATTTATTTGTATGGATATTGTGTATTATTCCGCTGGAAGTAAAATTGACATTGCCATGGACCTCATAACTTTATGCATGCGTCGGCCAAGTGAAACTGTGATTATATTAAAGAAGCAAACATTTTATAATTTTGCTAATTCTTAATTTTACATGCATTGAAAAAAACAGAATGCAAAAAAAATCATGTCATTCTTCACAAATGTTTACGTAACACTTTTAGTTTGACGTTAAGACATAGCACTACTTTCCCTCCACCGTTGTCCACTTTACTAGTCACTAAACCCGTTAAAATATTTGCAGATAGGGGCAGTGACATTTTTCAAATGTTGATTTCTTAAGTGCTCACGAAAAGTGGGAGAAATGAACGAGAATAGCAGGCGTGGCAGCTTGTAACGGAAACGCACGAGGGCCGGCGAGGCGAGTAGTGGTGGTGTGCCGGCAGGGAATGGAGCAGCGTTTGGACAGGGAGGAGGGGGAGGGGAGGAAGTGACGCAATGGCGTGATGTCTGCACGCCTACACGCCGGACCGCCACTCCCACGCCGCTTCCTCCGAGACCGCACTCGCTCGCCCTCGGCCGAGCCACACAGCAGCGCCACCTCCAGCGCGCCTGACGTCACCATCCCACAGCTGTGTCGTTCACCGCACCGCGCGCATTACGACGTCCTTGCGTATTGGCGGAAGACGCCTTTCCACTGGTGCTTGTTTGTACGAGCAAGTTGAAAGACGTCACGTGCCCGCGGGTATTGGCTGTTCATGATAAAGTGAAGGTGTGTAGAGCTTCAGCGGAAAACGTTTTATTAAAAAACCGTTCTAAGTGTCTGAATGACGTCTGCTGACGAATAGCATGTACGAAACGTTACGTGTCTGTTGTAATTCAGTTCCTCCTATTCTCAATAAAGCATATTTTTGTGGTAGTTAAAATTACTCAAACGGGTGTTTTTACAGTCTCTTTTAGTTATAAACATTACATTACAAAACATAAAAAAAAAAAAAAATAGGCACGTGCAACAAACCTTTATTTTTATTATTACTTTATAAAATGGTAGGGTATCTGCAGGACATCTCATAGAGGCGTGTTATCTATGGCAAAACTACACGCCAGTTCAGTGCTTTGAGCTTTTAGGCCTCAGATGTGCACAATTCCTTCAACCAGGCGGCCACCTTAATGTTTATTCTAATCAGGTTGGGAAGCTCAATGCTTTTGTTTGGCAACTAAAAATTTCCGCCGCCAGGGTACACTGATGTCGCATGTGTACAAGATTTTCCTATTTTGTACGTAAATAAATTGGATACTGCAATTTTTTATTAAATAAATATAATAGTGTAATTTCCTCCGATTTTTATTGCGTTGGAACCGATGCAAACTAAGTTTTTCTTCGCACTAGAGTAGAAATAAAAAGAATTATATTCACGCAATGTTTAATATCCTGTCGTAAAATGTGTTTAGCAAACTGTCGGCTGCGGAATTACTTTAATTAAATAGGACAACTAAATGTACAAAAAATTAGCATAATGGTTGAAAATATTATTTTTAGGTCTTGCCTGTGCAGTTTTCTTAAGGGAAAGGAGAAAATTACAATGTTTCTTTTAGTAACAGCTATATTTATTTCATACTAAAATTTGTGACGTTTTCCCATTGAAATAAGTTTGCTTACGAACGCTCAATGACGAAAACACTTGTATGTATACTATTTTCTCTTGAAAACATTATTGGAAGGCGTGATCAATAGTTACGAAGCAAAGTAAATACTTAAGATTTTGGCTGGAGCAAGTACATATTAAAGCTCGAGCCAAACACAAACTTGTACGCACTTATAAATTAAATTTATCCACATACCACCAGCTTAAGAGCGGTCTCTTTCGGACACTAGTGCAACTTGCTGCGAAAAATTTATCTATGTCAAACTCTCCAATAACACATCTCGTTTCGTTCTTAGTCTGAGTATAATAAGCCTTAGCCGTACTTAAAAGTTCTTGTAAATTTATTGTAAACATTTACCAGTTGTTAATATAAAAATGGCCACGTGACTAACAAACACATTGAAGACATTTTATAACTGTCAAAAAATAACATCTGAGGCCACAATAAATATACTTTTTTTTTGGTAAATATGTCTGCTAGGAGGACCCTAAAAAGTGCGCACTTTAACGTGCAAAGCCTGCACTAGAGGCAACGCGCGGGCTGCTGTTTCCTCTGTCCATCCCTTCCTACTTCACCCATCGGTAGCCTGGTCGGCCTCTTTGATTTCCCACACATGGGAAAGGAGGATCGCCTCAATACGTATCGCCCTGGATATGCTTGACCGGCACTGCTGTTTGACAAACACCCCTACTGTGACGTCTGATAGAACACGAGGCAGTGCAAAGGCCGGTTTAAGTCAAAATGATTTCCGGTGGTGGGGGTGTTGAACAGTTGTAGTTTGCGAGGCTTGTTGGTAGGGACTGAACTTTGAGGACTTGGTAAATGTGTTCACAGGATTAAACAATTAAGAGGTCCAGGTGTTTGTACTTTTACGCAGGGAAACTTGTATGAAATGCGCGATTTAGTATGATAACTGTAGCCTTATTCTTCGAATGACTTTCATTTGCTTTTTTTTTTTTTTTTTTTTTAAATTTGCATGTCGTCGCGCGGAAAAGGAGAATGGCGACCGAAAGGAAACAATTTATGCAAGCCCAGTTTCGAAATGACAATACATTCGTGAACACTGAGTAGGAATTTGGATATGCATTACGTGTAGTGTACATACAAGTTTCGTACACTACAAGTTTGCAATCGGGTAATTTTCCTGGAACAAAATTGTAACAAGAGAATAGCGAACATACGTGAGTGCTGTGGATAGTAAGGTGCGTGTGTGTCCACAATGTACACACATGAGTAAAAAAATATGAAGGCTTCTTAAATATCTTTCCAAAGAGCACGAGATACACAATTTAATTCTAAACTTGTTGATTGAAGTATAAAGAATTTTGGAAGCCAGTGTTGAAAAACTAAGACAACGATCCTAGAAAAAGTTTTTTCCATTTTTGTGAACGTTTATTTTACCAGAATGGTGCATTGTTATACATTTTTACGTTGGAAGAAATATCTTGACATGAACGCATCACTGTAGCAAAATATTTTATCGTAAAGTTTGCCAAAAAAAATTGCTTCTTAGGATGGCCTTTCTCAGATTTTCGATAGACCCTACTGACTTCCACATACCGGTACATTTTAATCATCATATTTAGTATTAATTTATGTTGCACACCCCGTTAACTGCCTTCTCCAATAAGACCAGTCAGCGAGGTCGGAAGTGAACACCAGTTTCGTTTTGCTGTTGAGCGCCTTACTGCCACCTAGTTACTGCTTTGCAGGTTGAAACGAGCATCCGCCACCCACTCCCCCTTTTTTTTCCCCGGTGAGGGGGCAACAAAAATTCTAGAGGAGGTTCAAGAGCTCCTGCCCTCTCCATCACCACCCCTTGTGGTTGCATACACAGTCTAATCACATTATTATGACCACCTGCTAGAAGTGCCAACTGCAGCGCGTAGCCCATGACATATGGCCCGTGACGTGGGCTGGTGAAGTGGGTATATACTGCGACCGACAGACTGGCTGTACACAGTGCGCTTCCTGCTGTCATGGGTAAGGGAAGCGATTTAACCGAGTTGCAATAAGGGATGATCATCGATTGGCAAAATGGCCGCCATCGGGAAGGAATGACAGAGCAGGAGGTTTGGCTAGTGACATCATTCAATATGGCCACGGCTCGTCCCCTCCTGGACGCCAGGTGTATTAAAATTGTATATTTCTATCTACTGATGAGTCTAAAAGAATTCCCCAAATTTGATGGTCTGTAATATCAAAACCAAATGACCTACAACCTTGATTGACAAATCAAATGGACCGTGGAACCGTGAAGTTTGTTTACGATCCTACTAATACTATAAATGCGAAAGTCTGCGTGTGTGTATGTTTGTTACCACTCAGCTCCATAACGGCTGAACGGATTTTGATAAAATTTGTTATGTAGGTACTTTAAGCCCTGGAATAGAAAATATGATACTTTTTATCCAGGAAAATTGTACTGTTCCTTTAGAATAAAAAAATAATTTTTCAACGGCTGGGAACATGACCGAAATATTTTTTTCCTCTGGTGTCAGAGTTTATCAGGCCGCCCAATGACCTCTGAAATGGCTTAACGACTGCTATCAATCGATAGTAACCAGGAGCGAATATTTAACCTGCTCTTCAAAGCTCGGAAGCGCTCAGATGTTATGCCCCTAAACGGTCACCCATCCTAATGTTTGCCGCTGGGAACATTGCTTAACTTTGATGATCGATTGAGATCCCTCAGCCAAACGCAAAAAGTAGTACCTCGGTACACTTATTTCTAAAGCTACAACTTGATGCAACTCACCTTTTGATTTTCATGCATCGACGCTAGAAAGATACGCGATAGTTGCACAGATACACTCCAAAAACAATGTCCTACTTCTTGGCTATCGGGTAAAAAATATTTCCTTCCTTTTGGGTTGCCGTAATCAGTTAAAAACCTAGGCCAACATAGTTTAATTTTATAATTCTGTTTTCACATAAATTAATTGTCTTTTGACAATTTATTTATTAGTGTATTACTGTAAAAGTCCACTATGCCCTGGCGAAGCCGGCCGTTTCGCTAGTACTTTCATAAATGTTCAATGTGACCACCACGAGCGGCCTGAACGACATCTACGCGATAATCAGACTCGTTCCACCTCTTGACAGTATGCCCGGTGTTACGGTTTGAATGATGTCCTTAATTCTCGTTTTGAGGTCGTCAAAGTTAGCCGGCAATGGTGGACGAAATATTTGATCCTTTATGTACCCCCATAGAAAAAAATCACACGGAGTAAGATCCGGGCTTCTTGGGGGCCAGTGTTGAAGAGCCTGGTCATCATCTGCTCCTCGACTAATTCAGCGTTGCGGCAACGTCTCGTTCAGGTATCCGCGAACAGCTATTTGCCAATGGGGTGGCGCACCATAAAGGAAACATCAGACCGTCCCGTAGCACAGTAGTCAGATGTTTTATTCAACGGCTCATGCAAGGAATGGGAAAAGAAGATTAATTTATTCTTACGGGATCTGACTCTCCAAAATTACACCTTGTAATTTAATGTGGCAGTGTGTCCAACGTTTAAGGCCACGAGTAATTTACATCTATGTACGTATATCTATATATATATTAATTTTACTAAATGGAATAATGAGGTGATAAAGTGTCTTTTGGCGTTTTATTATGAATTCGCGGCATTTTCAGTAGGAGTCATGTCGAGTAAAAGAAAATGAAATGTCTCGCATAGTGAGTCCGCCAGTAATTCGTATCCTTCAGTAATGTAATTTTTTTTTCAACTATTTCATTAGAACTGTTTGGCAGAGTGTCTATTACTGGAATTGGTTGTTGGTGGGAGATGTTTAAGTATGCCAGTGTAAATCACTGTGCCCTAGTTGACCTTTGTTATTTTGTCTGCTGTTGTGCCAGAAAAGGTTATTTTGATGCATATTTTGGTGTATGGTGAAATTTCCTATACAAAGTGGATGCTGAAATGAACAAGTATCGTTTGAGAAATTAATAGTCAGGCACTTCTTCGATTTATATTTACGCAGTTACTCCGAAACTTGCGCTCATTAGTTTGCAGAAATGATAACATTAAGGTGCTCGCCCGCTTACCAGGTGCTTGAACTGCGTTGCAGTAAGCGTGCACCCAATGTATTGTATTGTATTGTATTGTACTTATTAACATCCCCCGGTGTTATGCAGGAAGTCTTATCAGGGGACGGCTTACAAAATCGCTTATGACCTAACTTAAACTAACGCCCATGCCTTACCTTCGATTCGAACCCAGAACAGCCCGCACTCCAGACCGGCGGCGCACCAATCGACTGCGCCACGGGAGGCCGGCTGTGCCCAATGTGTTGATCTACGAAAATAACACGAAATTCAAACGATTATTGATGTGTGATTTCAAGACGACATAACTTTAGAAACATCATTTTAAAGCATAGCTAAAAAGGTTCTTTCAATGCGATGTGCCTCAAAATATACGGGTCAGTTACTTACAAAAACACTCGAGGGCCCTGTATGAACCTGCTACATATTTTACACAAACAAACTTATTAGTCACAGCTTGAAGTTGTATGGGTATACGCAGCATCATGAGAAAAATGCAGACTTCAGTTCAAACACTTGCATGTAGAGCGGCGATGGTGCATTTGATGAGCGGGGTAGTATAACCCATATCGCTTTCCTTCGAATATAATCGATTTTATCAAAGATTTTAAAGACGAAAATGAGGTATAAAGCGATGAAGATTTTTATGAAGATCGTAACAGTGTTCCTAACGAACCAAACCCCCAAAAAAATCAAACCGGATTTTTGCTATGAATATTGCCGATTATGCCCTAAAATAGTTCTTTAAATTGAATACCAAGTTTCTAATTAATTATATTAAATGTTATTGGTGACGCAATTACTATTTCTGTCTAATTGGAAAGTCGTCAGCTTGTTCATTTTGCCGGATGCTGATCCTACGAGACGGTTAACGACGGCCGGACACACCCATCTTCAGTGGTCGTCTCCCTGGTCGGCTCGACGACAAAAGACGACGCTCCCAGTGTTAACGCTGGCCTATATCTGGCGCGTTGTTTAATATATTTATGCGGCCCCGTTTAGCGACCGGTGGAGGGGATTTCTGCAACTGTCTTCTTTCGCAAGGTGGTGTTGCAATAACGCTCGTGCCCTGGTTTAATGTTTGAAGGTGTGATCAGGCAAGCCGTTCAGCCAAGGCCTGATCACTTCATAACATCTCCCCCAATGTTCACTAGCGAGATGCCCTCATCTCGCCCTAGAGTCTGTGTGTATTATGTAGATGACTGGGAGTTGCAGGGTTCATGTTGTGGCAGCAGGAATATGGATTGGGTTGAAGTCATCTTCGCTATGGTAGGAACATTTTTGAAAGCAATTTTAGTAGACGGATAAGTTGGGTATAAGGAACTGCCAATTGTTTTCGTGCAGTCCTTGGGCAAGGTGGGCCGATCAAACGCTGGGCGGTGTGTTTACAGTGGCCTTGCGGGCATTGAACTTGCATTTCCGCTTTAAAATCAAAGTAAAAAAAAAAAATGTATTGATTCATTTAACTGTAATGGTAAATTGAAAATATTTTTTTTGACAGATCTTAACAAATTTTCTAGCACAAAAATACTATTATTGTGAAAGTTACAGTGTACTCTACAGTTTTAGGAGTTCTTAAAACATGCTATGCACGAGCCCGATTGTTTTCCGCCTGAATCATAGACTAAACATGAGATAAACGATTTTAATATACTGTGTATGTTGCTAACTTTGGATCAATATTTGCCGCAACAACTAACAAATCGACTAGCTCAAAAAATAGCGTTCCGTTTGTTTACATGTGGTTTTACAAGAAACTCACGCTTTAACCAAAAAGAATTGCACATCTTGAAAAATCCGTATTTGCGTTTACAACTTGCACTAAGTTGTAGACTTAATTTGTGTAACTATCATAGCAGAGCATTAATTAAATTAATTAAATAGTGCACTAGGTTTGGTTAAAGCCACGTGTTTGACAGTTGCGTAGGAAGAGAAACATTCAAATGTTGGGACACGGAGATTGGATACGGTGGGCCTGGCATGCGAACTCTACCCATATTCTCTCTACGATGGGAACTGTACGTCTATAGCGACCTCACTTTTAGCGAGACATTAAGTCCTACTGTTATCTCCCATCCCCCCTCCTTCTTACATATTTCTTGGGTCACTTTAGTGGCGCATGTGTCAAACCCTCTTTGGTGAAGAACGCTGCGATGACTGCATTAGGTAGAAGTAATTGAGTTGAGAGATTTGGACGGCTCTTAACAACGAGGTCTTGAGAGCCGATGAGGATGAAATAAGGTGAGAATGGAGCAGCACCAGAATGCAAGCGCGGGGGAACGGGATATCCCTGAGAAAACCCGCCGACCAGTGGCATAGTTTGGCACGATTCCCAGTTGCAAAAATCTGGGAGTGAGCCGGCCACGGATTGAACCCTGTTGACCGTGGTAGGAGGCGAGCAGGCTAACCGCTCAGCCACCGAGGCCCCAGATAAAAGTAGCGAGGCTTCCAATGAAGTTCTGCATGTACCCGACTGAACAATATCTAGAGTTTATTAAACGCAGTAGGCCTACACACACACACACACACACACACACACACACACACACACACACACACACACACACACACACACACACACACACACACACTACCAAAATTGTCAGAAAACTACGGTTGAAGTTGCATATGAAAGAAGAAAGCATATTTTGTAACACTTAAGAATATTTTGCTAGAATTGACTTATTTGAATGTTTTCTAAAAATTAATTGTAACAAAACGCTTTCAGCTCTCAGCGAAATACCGTAACGAAATTAACTCTTGCAACAGACTACATGCGAAATATCTGTACTTGTCTTTGGAAAGCTCAGTATTTCATTGGCAATTAACGTATTGTTTGCGCCATTTCTTCTGTTCACTTGTCCACAGAGAGCTCGCCAGCTGTACCGATGAACGGTTGTGATTGGCCAGATGTATACAAGAGCATCGCCATATTCACGTCCAGCTATAACAACCGAGAATTGAATAAATAGTGTCATCAAACTCATTCGCGTATTTTGTGATCGAGGTGTGTTTTTAAGACCTGTGATAATTTGAGGGACAGATTTCTTATCTTACCTTCAATGGTTTCAGACTACGGAGCAAAATTGTGTATATTAATGTGTGATAATTTAAAAGCGAGGGACTATAAATTAATGATTGCCCCTATGACATACAGGCAAAGTGTTGAAAGTGTTAAAGCGTGTTTCTGTTCTGGATGCTTCAAAAAACACATTTTGCTGACCCTTAGGCAAGATCATCATAATAATAACTCTCTATTTAATGTTATATTAATTGTATTGTTTGCAAATTTTTTTTTTGCTAATCTATTTTACTCTAGAAATTTATCATTTTTATAATTGTAAGTGATGTGCTTAAAAGCAGTAATATTTAATATTTGTGAACCTTATTACTAATTTTTGTTAAATACAATTAAATTATAATAATCTTACTTGATGCTTTTCTATTTGCCTAATGTGCTTGCTGAAATACCCAAGAGTAGAAATACGTGTAAATTTTGATTAAAAATTGATTCTTATTATTGAAATTTATAAAACATTTAAACAAGTAAATTTTAGAAAAATATTTTTCAGTGTTACAAAGCATATGCTTTCTTCTTTCATACGCAATATAAATCGGCATTATCTGGCATTTTCAGCAGTTTTTAGGTAGTAGGGCTTCACGTCTCGTCGACAGCGAGGTCATTAGAGACGAAGCAAGTTGGTCAGAGATGCAGTAACGGGGCTGGAATTAGCCATGACCTGTATTAGCCAGCATTCCCTTGGAGTGATTTCGGGAAACCACGGAAAATCGAAATCCGGATGGCCGGACCGGGATTCGAACATGTGTCCTGCCTAGTGCGAGTCCGAAAGTTAACCACTACGCCACCTCGCTTGGTCGCACTACTGCTTAATGAATTCTGGATGTTGTATAATCGAGCGCAGTGTTCCATTGAAAGCAGCTCTACTTCTACCTTAAGTTACTTGGCTGGTCATTCGATGGTGCCACGGGCACACGGAAGCCAAAGAGCTAACTTATACTGGGCGGGAAAACTATGTCAAAAACGCGTTGAAATTTTTGTATATCGTTCCAGCCGTAGAATTATTTACTCTCAGGGGTGATATCACCGAACGCCTGTCCTCTGCTAAAGGCTGTTCACGATACTTTCTCAACCTTAGAGAAAAGTCATTGCTCCTAGCTGCATATATTTTAACGGGCGCACTTAGTGACATGCGCCCAGTAAAGTTGGTAACGGCGGAGGGAAAGTATTTCCATCACGTAACGTCGAATTAAAAGTGTAAGGTAAACATTTGTGGTAACTTAACGATTCCTTTCGCTTTCTGTTTTTTTTTAATGCGTCTAAGTGCAAGAATTATCTGATTAGTAAGGTATTTACTTTTCTAATAATTTCACATTTTCACTGGGCCGGCGCATATCAGTGTTAATTTTGCATAAGGCGGAAGAATACGCAACGTGCATACACGTATATCTTCAGCAGGGCTTTTAAAAGTGCTCAGTTTACCGTGAGCATCCAGTAGTATCGACCACAGCACACAGTGGCAGTGTACTTGCGAGTAGTCCCTTAGGACCAGTGCTTTCATTTTCCGGCTGAACTCACCGACGCGACGTCTAGAACTTTGAACCCAGATGTGAGTTTATTAATAATGTCATCCTTTTTCCTACGACCTTCAAGGACGCCATCAAAAGCCTTTTATGACGGTCTTGACGTTTCCGACTTCGGGATGTGTTCGTGTGTGTGTATGGGGGAGGGGAAAGAAAAAAAGGCACAGCATCTGCTACAATTTTACCAGTTAATGGCTTTATGTTATTTTTCTCTGGAGTCTTAAAGCGCAGCTCATTATACGTTGCTTGAGCGTGTTTATTAAAACCAGTGTTTCTGGTTCTGAAATTTTATGTTTGTTGTTTGTACTTTTTTTTTTACAGAATTCGGCAAATTATTGCGCTGCTTTTGCCAGCTGTCTAGACAGAATATACCTATAATCTGCGCTGTACCCGTTAAAAATTATTATTTAGAAATTATCGTAAAATTACTAACAACCGGTATTTAAATTAATAAATCTTTCCATAGCAGAGTTATTCTCTCATGGAAAAATCGGTGACTATGTGAAACTTTCAGTAAATTTATAATTGTTCTTTCATTGCTATAGTGATTGTGAGGAAGTTTTTTACATAGCGTATTTACTTTCAGCGACTAACAAAGATCTTTTGTTTCTCCAGTCTAGAAGTGACGGTGTAAGTTTGCACTATTACATAAAATATTTTAATAATTAGGTGAAAACAGCAAAAACTGTAGATATAATTGGCGCAGGAGTGACCGGTATTTAGCCTATATATAGTTTCCATGTTTTCTGAATATAGACTAATCACGGACCGCGTTTCTGTAACAACATGTTTGTTGACACTAATTTGTTGTTTTTTTGCGGTGTGACGAGAATAACTTGGTTGCAGAAAGGTACATCACGTATTTAAGAAGATACGTGTAAACAGTGTCAGTAAAATGTCGGTGATCTAATTAATGACGCTTCTAAAAATTTAAGTTTAACTTACTGCTTTATAAGCACATAACCACTGTGGTATGTATTTCGCTAGTGTTTTAATGTACCTGTTGACATACATTAGCATTAAAATAATGCATCCAGATTTTCACATGGATCTTTCAATCACATACAGTGTTCTAGCAAAAACAACTCTTTATCGTAGCACAATATTTTTCGCCCAACGAGATGCATAGATGTAGATGTCCACAGAACGGAACGAAACACTATCAAATGCGCTGACGGTTAAATGCCTTTCATGCGCGAAACGGTTGTGGTTGTGTTATTATTTGATTATAACTGAACATACTTAGTAGCCGATCACACGGAATGAATAACCTTCAGTGTCTCGCTGTTGCACTATACTACTGGTAGCAAACTTTCGTCACTTGAATGTTTTCGACTACCTATCTGATTGATAAACTCAGAATATAATATCGAATGAGCTGTACCATGGTAGGTATAGGCTTACTTCAGTAATGCTGTATCATTTGTAGGTTTTCTATGCTTCAGCATCGTAGCTTTTCTCCACCTGCACCATTAACAGAAATACGTAAAAGCGGGAAACCTAAGTACCCACCGGTGATGATGATTGTAATAATACTAACCACTATTAAGTATATCGCTTGTCCAACCAAAAAATAATAAATTTCCTGTATGCCGGACAGAAAAAGAAGCCCCTTCGTTATTAAGGAGGACGCCCAATTTCAACGGACGTGGTGCGACTTGACTCGGCACTGCTCGGTTCGTTGCAACTCGGCCCGCAACTAAGGGTCTCGCTTACGTTGCGCTTGAACTGCGTTGCAGAGTGCTTTAATTTTTTTTTGACGAAACTATTAAACGTGCCCTCAGTATGTTTACCCACGTAAATACATAATAACCCAGACGAGGACNTGCACGCCAGTTCAGAGCCCTGCGCGTAGCGGCGATGGCGCTCTTGTAGCGCGTGCCAGTGTAGCCCTTATAGCTCGAACTCTTCTCGGCCAAAAAAAGGAGAAAAACGATGCAGGCAGGTGGGTCCCTTAACTTATAGTATTTGTAACGACCTGCAGGGATCCGACGGACGATGTATTAGCCAGTGGCAATGGAAAGTTCATATGAAGAGGCGTAAGCAAGTTTTTTTTTTCACAAGACCTATCAAAACCATGTGTTTACTTAAATATGTATTTTAGTTTTTTAAAAATAAATTCNAAGCAAGTTTTTTTTTTCACAAGACCTATCAAAACCATGTGTTTACTTAAATATGTATTTTAGTTTTTTAAAAATAAATTCAGGGTTTTTTATTTATTCCTTTTAAAGCCCAAGTCGTTTGAAAAACTATACAATTGCTAAAACGCATGTGTAGCAAGGAAAGCCGATGCTGATAAATGCCAANGCCCAAGTCGTTTGAAAAACTATACAATTGCTAAAACGCATGTGTAGCAAGGAAAGCCGATGCTGATAAATGCCAAACCATCAGGTAAATATAGTAATTATAACTTGTGTTAGATATCAGTGATGTCGGCAAGGACCTTAGAAGTGGGCATGAACTTAATTAATGAATACATAACCAAAGTGGTAAAATAATTAACTCAATCGTATCAAAACAAAGTAGTATTACGTGTATCCTGATATCAAAACACAATAAATTCTTGTATGTCAGTTAATAAATTTAGTTCCTGAAATCATATTCTCTGCAAGATAAAGAATGTCTGTATAGAAATTTCTCGTAAATTTACTAACAACCGGTATTTAAATTAATGATGCATTCCGTAGGAGGAACCCAAGAAGCAAACGTCAGTTGGCCTACTTGAGAAAATCTGCTTGTATACGAGCAGCCCACAAACTGTTTCCATAATCAGCCAACCTCTGTAATGCATTCGCAGATGCACGTGGCCCACACGATGCCTCTTGACTGTTGAGTGCAGGTGGTACATCTGGGCCACTGTTCAACAAACTTCCATGTAGCAAAATACAATCTACCCACAAGCGGCCCAATCCTGCTAAGCCAACTGCAACACAATNTTCAACAAACTTCCATGTAGTAAAATACAATCTACCCACAAGCGGCCCAATCCTGCTAAGCCAACTGCAACACAAGCACACCAGCAGCATGAGTGGGCCACTAGCTTACTGCTTCAGGCCTTCTGTAAGGTAACAGTCGTCAGCCGACTGTTNCACACCAGCAGCATGAGTGGGCCACTAGCTTACTGCTTCAGGCCTTCTGTAAGGTAACAGTCGTCAGCCGACTGTTGGTAAATCATACCTGCAACCCAGCGGCCACTTGTGGGCCCACTTCAAAGCAGCTGGCCATGCATTTTAAAATAACAAAAATAATTGTTTCTCCCAAATAATACTTTTTTCGTTCCATCTTTATGCATGCTATATTTAGTATTATTTCACGATTTGCAAATTTCTTCTAAAGATCATGGAATANTTTCGTTCCATCTTTATGCATGCTATATTTAGTATTATTTCACGATTTGCAAATTTCTTCTAAAGATCATGGAATAGAACTTACAAACCTTGCGTTCATAGTCTAGAACACTACCAACTACTCTACTATGCATTTACATAGAACTGATTAAGTAGCTCTTAATACTTTCCACACACAAAAGTTGCATTGTTAACTTTGCTACAGACACGATTTATGTCAGTATCACAAGTCAATACTGGAATTTATGAGNAGTCGATACTGGAATTTATGTGTGTTGTTTACATGGACGTATTTTAGTTTCGGGCTTCTTTCAGGTGGTATTTCAAATGCGAAACAAGTTTATTATTTGAAATTTTATGTTCTGCGGGTTTCCAGTATAGAAAATAATTTTTTTCATATTACTAGTCGTGTCACATAATTTTACTTCACATATTCATGAAATAAAAATACGAAGTAAATTTACATATGTTATTTGATATTTCACAGCAACATATATTTGGCATGCCATAAATGACCCATGAAACTGTCGCAAATATGTCCTCAGCAGTAACTAACGGTTGGCGTGCCATAAATAGCCCCAAAGCTCGCTGCTTTAATGTTCCCAGCAGTAACAGTTAGCATTTCGTCTATCGTCTGCTTGTGGGGCATATGATGAATTCCAACAATTATTGTGAAAGCATTGATCTATATTGCGACTACTAAAAAAAAGGTAAATTCTCTTTAATTGATATGACTTGGTTGTCAACCATGTAAGAAACGCTGACGGTCATAAATACAAGCGTTTGATACTAGGGTAGTATCACGGCCCAACCAAGGTAACTCTGAAATCATTCCTTACAGCTCGTGCTGTCATCGTGTGTCTAAAGACCAGCAAACTCTCAAGAAGGTCAAACTTATTGCTGTGATGACATGGGCAGGCTTTTGCTCGGGAGCCTGCATGAACGCGCCGTCACATATAAGATTGTAACCAGGTCAGTGGGCAGCATATTTCAGCATTCTAGGATGTTGTTCTCCATACCGACATAAACTAAAGACGGTAGCTTATTTGTATCTATTTTAGCGTTTGAGGTTCGGAAGCGCGATAGCGATAAGGGTAAAACTGCCAAGCGTATCAAATGCGTCGTCGCCGCTACGCGCAAGGCTCTGAACTGACGTGCAGTGTTCTTGTGCTGATGGAACCTGTGTATTTATAAGCGGCGACCGTATTATTTTATTGCTGGAAACTCTGTGGCAATGTTCGGTGCAGTACCTTCGAGTAATTTTGTATGTATATGACCCATAAGTTTTGAGATACAGGTAGGGCCTACATATGTACGTTTGTAGGTAGGTTAGAGACCTCCCTAGTTCTCATGTGGGTATTATTGGACGCAGTTATATCTATTCTAATTTAAAATAATAACTATGGAATATTTGAATTTTTTTTTCCATGGTAGAAATTAAAATCGATATTTTGTTGCTAATTTATAAATGTGGTTATTGAAACACAAATGTGGTCGTCGAAAAGTGCCAAAGTGAATAAATATCTCCGAAAGTAACTCCCTGTTCACGATATTGATTCTTCTGTGAAACAGTGCTTTAAACTGTAGTGGCTGTATCTTTTCTGGACAGATTGCTGTATTAAAGCCGCAAAATGACCGCTTAAAACTGCGAGGAAACAGAGGACAGGCGAAGCTTGTTTGTGATATTTTCCATCGCCGTCGCAATCCTTTCTTACGGCTGGACGTGGCCTTGATGCGTTGAACATTTCTTACAAGGTAGGCCGCCTATCTGCATTGTTTTTCTCCTTTTTTTGGCCGAGAAGCACGGTAGCTGTAAGGGTTGCATTGGCACGCTCAGGACTCTGGACTAGCGTGCAGTGTTCTCGTAGTGCTGCGTGTACGTATAGGATTTTAAACCGTGACCCTATCATTTTATTTATTAAAAGTCTGAAGTAAAGTTTAATACAGTCTGCTATCGCAGTTTGGTTCGTGTCCGGCTAGTATGATTTAAGATACGGCGGTCTGAAAAAAGCCGTTTTTAACTATATTGGGAGGGCTCCAAAATAATATATACAGCATGCGTGGTAACTTTAAAGAACCATTTCGTCCTCGTGTATGGTATGATATCTTTTCGTAGGTAAACACACTGGGAGCATGCCAAATAATTTTGTCAAAAAACCAGTATTTCGAACTGTGCAACGTAGTTCAAGTGCCAGGCAGACGGAACCCTTGACGTCATTAGTGACGAAGCAAGTTGCTCGGAGAAGTAGGAACGGGGAAGATATCGGCCAGCATTCCTGCATTCCTATGAAATGACTTCAGGAAACCTTTAAAAACACAAGTCAGTATGGCCGGAATAGAAATCGAACCCAGGCTCTCTCTAATGCAAATTTGAAGATTTACCAATGCACCACTCNGGGGGGGGGGGGTACGAAACGTGGCGTGGAGAGATTTGGGCGTCTCTTACCATTGAGGTATTGAAAAAACCGATGAGGGTGAAGTGAGGTGAGTATGGAGCAGAGGGGCAAGGACGGAGGAAACAGAAGATCACCGAGAAAACCCACCGACCAGCGGCATCGTCCGACACGATTCCCACATGTGAAAATCCGGGAGTGACCCCACCTGGAATCTAACCCCGTTGACCTAGGTGGGAGGCGAGTGGTCTGATCACTATGCCACCGCGGCCCCGGCTCCTGCTCCGGCTACGAAATTGTGTTTTGTAATTTGCGTAATGTAATGGAAGCACTCACCAGGCCTCATCCCAAGTATGTTTTCTTTCCGCAGATCAGAACATTGGGAGCATATTGAAAAGTAAGGTAAGGAATACGCGTTCTTGAAACACTGTAACGCGGTTCCAGCAGCGACAGTTTGGCGGGGCCCCCGTAAGCACACTACGGGTTGAAACGACGCGAGATTGGTTGTGTTGCGTGCGCGGATGGTTCACGTGTCGGGAGATACGTGAGCATTCAGACGCCGTCCGAGCCTACTTCGGTAAACGGAGCCTGTGTTGACGGAGCGTAAACATACACTCCCGTCTCATCTTGTTTTTTTTTGTCCCGCGGTTGTGTCACGTCCGAACTTCCTCCGAAGGCAGACCGTGTGCTGAAGTAGCAAGGAAGTGACGTGAGGTGGTGAGGTGACCACGTGGTAGGTAGGAATGTCTGAAATCTGCGAAAAGGAGCGTAGTAGCGTGCATCCAGGTGGCGTGGGAGTGGCGTGACGCCAGCTGAGGTGGTTGGTATCAGACGGTCGCCATTAACTTAAGGGTTCTGCCTGCCTGGCGCTTGAACTGCGTTGAATTATGTTTGAAATCCTGGTTTTTTGACGAAACTATTAAACGTGCCCACATTATGTTTACCTACGAAAAGACACCATGGGGGAAAGAATGGTACTTTAAAGTTACCATGCTCATGCATGCTGTAAATACTATTTTGGGGCCCTTCGATATGGTTAAAAACAGGATTTTTCAGACTGCCGTATCTTAAAACATATTAGCCGGACACTAACCAAACTACGATAGGAGTCTGTATTGAACTTTGCTACGGTAGCACTACGAGAACACTGCGCGCTAGTTAAGAGTTCTGCGCGTAGTGGCGATGGCGGTCTTGTAGCGTGTGCCAGTGTAACCCTTATAGCTCCCGCGCTTTTCTGAAGAAAAAAAAGGAGAAAAACGACGCAGGTAGGCGGGACCATTAAGACGTGTTTAACTTTTTCACCCCACCATGCCAACGTCACTCTTGTCACTACAAGCATCGTGTCTGCAGTTAATATTGTGTTAGTGAGTTGAGAGAGTGAATCGCTGTTTTTTTTCCTAAAGTTTGGAGTAATGCGCGACTACCAAGAAATCCGTACACGTTTTGTGAGTTTTATAGATACTCATCTTTGCCTATTTGACCACACGAGGGAAGATTCCACTTGCGCAACGTTCAGGAGCAAGTCTGGTAGAAAACGCAAATAAGTTTGACGACGACGTGACTGACGGAAGCTGGCACACTGTGAAGTGCTAACCCAGTGGCGCTTATGTCTACCGTTTCAGTGCGCGCAGCAACACTTTAACACCACGCCACTGCCTTTGCCACCCTTTTACCTTTCCTGAGTCACATGTAGTTTCGAAACCACGCCAGTGCCACACCACAGTGCGCGGCATGCCGAAGGAGCCGGATCTCTGCCTGTGCCTTCATGCGGAAGTCAGAGGAGTGGAGAGATTTAGGCGGCTCTTAACATCGAGATCTTGGGAACCGTTGAGGGTGAAGCGAGNGACGTGAGGTGGTGAGGTGACCACGTGGTAGGTAGGAATGTCTGAAATCTGCGAAAAGGAGCGTAGTAGCGTGCACCCAGGTGGCGTGGGAGTGGCATGACGCCAGCTGAGGTGGTTGGTATCAGACGGTCGTCATTAACTTAAGGGTTCTGCCTGCCTGGCGCTTGAACTGCGTTGAATTATGTTTGAAATCCTGGTTTTTTGACGAAACTATTAAACGTGCCCACATTATGTTTACCTACGAAAAGACACCATGGAGNTTTTGACGAAACTATTAAACGTGCCCACATTATGTTTACCTACGAAAAGACACCATGGGGGAAAGAATGGTACTTTAAAGTTACCATGCTCATGCATGCTGTAAATACTATTTTGGGGCCCTTCGATATGGTTAAAAACAGGATTTTTCAGACTGCCGTATCTTAAAACATATTAGCCGGACACTAACCAAACTACGATAGGAGTCTGTATTGAACTTTGCTACGGTAGCACCACGAGAACACTGCGCGCTAGTTAAAAGAGTTCTGCGCGTAGTGGCGATGGCGGTCTTGTAGCGTGTGCCAGTGTAACCCTTATAGCTCCCGCGCTTTTCGGAAGAAAAAAAAGGAGAAAAACGACGCAGGTAGGCGGGACCATTAAGACGTGTTTAACTTTTTCACCCCACCATGCCAACGTCACTCTTGTCACTACAAGCATCGTGCCTGCAGTTAATATTGTGTTATTGAGTTGAGAGAGTGAAACGCTGTTTTTTTTTCCTAAAGTTTGGAGTAATGCGCGACTACCAAGAAATCCGTACACGTTTTGTGAGTTTTATAGATACTCATCTTTGCCTATTTGATCACACGAGGGAAGATTCCACTTGCGCAACGTTCAGGAGCAAGTCTGGTAGAAAACGCCAATAAGTTTGATGACGACGTAACTGACGGAAGCTGGCACACTGTGAAGTGCTAACCCAGTGGCGCTTTTGTCTACCGTTTCAGTGCGCGCAGCAACACTTTAACACCACGCCACTGCCTTTGCCACCCTTTTACCTTTCCTGAGTCACATGTAGTTTCGAAACCACGCCAGTGCCACGCCACAGTGTGCGGCATGCCGAAGGAGCCGGATCTCTGCCTGTGCCTTCGGGCGGAAGTCAGAGGAGTGGAGAGATTTAGGCGGCTCTTAACATCGAGATCTTGGGAACCGTTGAGGGTGAAGCGAGGCGAGTTTGGAGTAGCACCGGAATGCAAGAGCAGGGGGAACGGGAGTTCCCCGAGAAAACCCGCCAACCAGCGGCATCGTCCGGCACGATTCCCACGTGCGAAAATCCAGGAGGGACCCCGCCGGTAATCAAACCGAGTTCGCCTGGTTGGGAGGCGAGTAGTCTGACCACTACACCACCACGGTCCCCTGAAATATACAGGGCTCCTCCGTCCCTCTTGACCGGTAGATAGAACGTCCTTCACGGCTTGGTTGTACCGTGTTTCCGTGAACGCTAGCTAATCTCCAGCGCAGTGCATTCACAGTACGTCACACCTAAGCAAGTTAGAAACAGGCGAACATATTTTCCATTACGGAACTGAAAAGACTTTTGTTTGGAAGAGTGTTGGAAAACCATGCGAGTGCATCAGGTCGGATCGAAATAAATGAAAACTGCGTAGAAAATGTACGGGTCGTTTGGTATTATAGCCAACAGTTTGGTTGTAGCGGTCTCGTCAATATAGTGTTGTATTGTGTGTTTAGTCATTGCAGAAACGGGTTCGAAATCAATGCCACAGTTACTACAGTTGATAAGGAAATTTTGAATACCGTTAAAAGGCGATATTCTAAGTAGAGGAAGCGAGGCTGTTTGAGCATACTAGGGAGTCATTAGTAGCCTAAATGCCATTTGAATAACCTTTAAATGGTTGTCGGAGAGAGGGATACTAAATGACAGCACCCTTTAACCTGGAAGACAGATTATCCCCTCTCCCCTCGACGACTGGGTGGTATGTTGTGGTTGGCTGATGGGTTCTCCCACCTCTTCTTAGGCTGGGGCCACACTTTTCGTTTTGCCGGGTGCGTTTTGGCGGGACCCAGTCGGCGGGTAGGTCATATACCATTGCTTTTAAATGGGGGAAGCCACACCATCCCTCAAAATCGGTCCCGGCGGGAAGGNGGCGGGTAGGTCATATACCATTGCTTTTAAATGGGGGAAGCCACACCATCCCTCAAAATCGGTCCCGGCGGGAAGTGGCAGGACGATGTCTCCGGTTGACAAAAAGGCAGGCTGCAAGAAAGACAACAACAAGGTAGGTAGCATTGAATGTTATGTATGTATGATTATGTAGAATGCAATGTATGAAATGTAACATGGAATCAACTGTAATAAGAAGGTCATGTGTGTACACGCACATTAGTAGCATATATGTATTTAATATGTCCTATCTATTTATTCATTTACTTACTAATGTATTTTTTCATTCTAGTACTATATCACCATAAGAACGTTTCCAATTAATTTTAATAGAAATATATGTTAATAACTTCTGAAGGTGTTGTAGGTGCAGATAAAAGCTTAAAAATTTTTCTTTCTTAATTAAATATTTTTTGTTGAAAGGGGAACATATTGTATGATATTTATAGCTTTATCTGGTTCCTACTTCACTACCATGATATACATAGTATTAAATTAAAAACCCAAGTGTAGTTACATAGAAATATTTCGTGAATATAGACGCGCATCGCTTTCATTTCTTTATTTCACATTTTCGCTGCCCATTTTTAATAATAAGTGCACCGCCTCCCTTCGACTCATATATTTTTATTAGTTTAACGCCTCCTCATATTTGTTTATTCCGTCAAGTCCATAGCTGGCCTAACTATTGCATTAATTTAATTTAACCCTCTCACATACTCTATCTAGCCTGTCTGCAACGAGCGTTAATTATTTTTTCTCTCGTTTCGTCCCACGTCCGTACACTTTTTAGTAATATAGTTTAATCTTTAAGGCCCCTATCAGTGTCACTCTTTTGTTCTTTTTGCCTAGTTCCAGTAATATCAGTTTGAAGTTACGGTATCGTATGTTTAGCTCTTAAGTCCCCGTCCACCTGTACCACAGTGTAACATACTAATTTAGTAACATACCAATACTGTGGAGAGAGTTAAATATTTTTCATTTGCGACGGACATAAAATTTTTTGTACTTTTCTATATACATTTTTGACGTGGCTGTTCTTATTCACATATTTATTTTATCCATACCGTGAATTTTCTTGGGAATAAAATTTGTAGACAACAAAAGTTCTCACTAAGGTGTTTCTGAATTACTTTAATTATATTTATTGGCACCATTTTTGTAGTTAATTTCAGGTAACATTAAGAAAACTCATTATTTTCAATNTTACTTTAATTATATTTATTGGCACCATTTTTGTAGTTAATTTCAGGTAACATTAAGAAAACTCATTATTTTCAATTTTGTTGAAAAACCGGTCCTGCCAAACAGGAAAGTGTGGGCGGGTGAAGGTCATCCCGCTAAACGGGATGCCTTCCGACCGGACCCGCTAAAAGGGAAGATGTGGTCTCTTAGGTGTGCTGTGATTGGCCGTTGCTTGTGAAGGTAACCCTTTCTGTGGACAAAGCGCCCAAGTGACATTTGCGGGACTTAGAAATTTTTCGAGGAAGTCTTTTGGTTAGGGATGCGGTAAGGGGGTGTATGATTGAAGTACTCCTTGGTTTAAGACCCATAGAGGGTAATTAGATGTTATAAGACGTAATTGCGTATTGAGTGATTCCAGAATGATTAATTGTGTATGAAACAATTACGAGTATCGAGAGTAAGTATAAATACTGAGACTAATTACATGTACAGAGAGAGTAATTACACAATAAGTACACATGTTCACCCCATCGGCTGCCGAAATACAATTGAGGTTGGTGAGGCGCTCCTCTGTTCGAGTTCCATCAAAGGCAAGCAAGTGCGTAATCAGATGTAATTGCGTAATGAATAAGTACACATGCCGAGAGTAATTACATGCACCGATACTTATGTACACTTACCGATAGTAATTACATATGCCGAGACTAAGTACATGCACCGAGAGTAATTATACACTAAGTACACGTCCTACTCCGACCATGCTCAAACGCAACATAGCTGTGAATCTCTAATATGTTTGTGATATACGTACGCCATCTTGGATTGTGTAATGTAGGTAAGGGAGCCGAGCGCATTCCTGCAGGGAGTCCGACCGCTCCGGCTCAGAGTGCCTGAACCTCTGGGCTCGTACTGGGAATAACTCTCTTCCTCACTGCATGGAGCGCTGTCTCTCATTAGCTCGCCCGCTCTTCCCTCAGGAAGGATTACCACTCCGCTGCAGGTAGACAGCGAGAACTTGGGTGCCCGATCAGAAAGTGAATGTTCCGTATCCCTATTCGAAAGTAATAGGCCATTCTGATGCTACGGTGCCTCACATAGGTTTATGTCAAACATATATTTTTGAATGCATGTTAATGTTACTTGGAAAAGTAAATACCTTCCTCACATGAACGGTAAACTATAGATTTTTTATATCACCACCGCTAAAAAACAAATTCGTACTTTTGATATTTCCATCTCTTTTTTGTTCCCTGTAATGTGTATATGTCAACTACGCTTTNTAAAAAACAAATTCGTACTTTTGATATTTCCATCTCTTTTTTGTTCCCTGTAATGTGTATATGTCAACTACGCTTTCTTGCTTAACTGTTTTAACAAATTACTTACACCACCCTGTTAAAGTATTCATACCTTTATTCTCACCATCTCCATTACCTATGTTCACTGCCATACTTTAGTACCAATATGTGTATATGACAGCTACGCTTTTATCGCGTAACCGTTTAACTATTTACATGTACCCATTATGTTGCAACAAACGTTTATCCCCAAGTAGTAAGGGTAAATTATAACAATTAGAAATAGGTGTAAAAACATATTTACTATAACTCCTTCACACAAGATATACACAAAAATTCAGTTTATACTTCCTTCTTACACGGTTTGTTTTCCTTTCGCTGTAATACCTACTTTTTATACACAAAAATCTTCCTTGTAATTCACACCAAAAACTACTTTCAACCGCTTAACACATGTTGCGTTGCACTAACACTGTGGTGGGGATGGCAAGTAGCAGAATACACTCGTGTGGTGGAGTGGACGACAGGCGACGAGGTGACTCTTCCCGCGCAGCCAGACATGTGGCGAGCCAGTAAACTGGACTCGCGCCGTGACGGACTCGTTCATGGAGTTTCTTTTGGATCTAGTAGACGGCGTTTAGCTGGCGCTGTGGACTCGACCCCGCGTCTTGCACAGACAGATGATGTTGAGTAGCAGACAGGTGTTTAGCTGATGTTGTGGATGGCAGACTGTACTTGATGGATGGTAGGAGATGACATTGATGAGAATGTTAATTTACGATGGAATTTTGTAATCGCCCCAAGGTAAAGTCGACATGTTATCAGACTCGAAGTAGCGCTTGTCGTCGTCACTTGAAAAGGTAACCTCGGTAACATGTTCGGTGAAGATATCGTGGGCACGCGAACGGAAATAGTATTTGGTCCCCATAACCCGTGAAATTTTCTTAAGGCAATCCCAATAATCCTTGTACAGGAGTGACTGCAACACATAAGCTTTCACGCCCTTAGCTTTACGCACTCACTGGCCATTCATAATGGTATATGTGTAAAGTTTAGGATGTAAACCCGCAAAGTTTATGATGATGCGGCAAGCACATTCATCCTTCATAACTCCTGTAACGCCTTTGTTCACTGAGGGAAACATTTGTGGATTATTTGGCGCATAATTGGAAGTGTCAAACCGTGTAGCCAAATGAGGTTTCAAAAAACTTCACTATCGCAGTACGAAATGAACTCCATTATTTGCTGTTTGGCAAATTTACTGAACTGAATGTACTTGTTTTCCTCAGTTTGGAAACTGTACCGAACAGCATCGTGTAGTTGGCATATATTACTATGTTTAGCGAGTTTCTCCTCACTTGAAAAATAGTGAAGGTAGTGCTCACAAACAAAAATTATCTTTTGCTTCTTAGTCAACTGACTGTGAACCAAACGCAACAAATCGTTAATCAAAACAAAATGCAAATGAGCGGTATTACCACAAGCACTAATCGCCAACATATTCACATGGAGCCCACATCGCACAGGAGAAAAGAGAATGGGTACGATATGCCCTTCCCTAGCATTATTAAACGTCTCGTCAACCATATTCCCGTCCTTGTCTACCACTGAGGAGACATTAACGGAAACATTNCCCTAGCATTATTAAACGTCTCGTCAACCATATTCCCGTCCTTGTCTACCACTGAGGAGACATTAACGGAAACATTATTGAGCTCCTCGAAATGTTTGATTTCATGTAACACGACGCGAGTCGATAATCTGCTCGTAATCAGAACTCGGCGAGGTTCTGAGTACGAGTAGGATCTCTCGGCATTGTTTCTGGCNGAGTCGATAATCTGCTCGTAATCAGAACTCGGCGAGGTTCTGAGTACGAGTAGGATCTCTCGGCATTGTTTCTGGCAGGAAACAAACCTGCTACTACGGCGTAGAGGAAACATACATCTGTTGTACAGTCGGCGTTAACGCAAGCCAACCTACTGGCAATTAAATGTGCACGTTCATTTGCAGTATCAGCTTCATCCCCCAGCCACTGCCTCTACCACAAAACTCAGTAATGTTCGTAGTGAGTTGAGGGACGATGTGATCGTCATAGATCTCGTCAACATAGTATGACTGGAGGACAGGTGTGGCTTTAGTGCTGAAATGAAACATCTTCATGACCATTTCCTCCGCCACTGTGTATTCGAAAAACTTAACTTCCACGGAGAAAANGTGCTGAAATGAAACATCTTCATGACCATTTCCTCCGCCACTGTGTATTCGAAAAACTTAACTTCCACGGAGAAAAATTTTGAAAGGTCAGCGCACTGTTTCACTAAATGCCTTGCATCTGGCGAAGAAAAGTGTAATATCCGCGTTTTATTCAACCCGGTCGTTATGTATTCCAGCATCCACAAGTCTTCTGCCGAACGCGATATCCAAGGTCGCATACGTTAAATCCCGAGGCAAACCTACATCTACCGAATAATCAGAGCTTGAATGACTCTCTGATTCACTGCCAAAGCGAGGACGTTTAACCGAAGGGCCTTACATTGCAAATTCCCAACTCACCAAATTTCACCTCTAAACCCACCTGGAAGTACCCTATCTGAAACAAACACAAATTATAGTTACATATTATGTTATAAATACATCTGAAAAAAAAAGACAAATAAAACACAAAATAAGTGTACCTAACACTTAAGAATGTTTGTTAATCTGTCCTGTTATAAACACTATGATTTCCCCAATTACAGTATCTGAACATTTTCCCTGAAGGGGTCACTAAGCCCCACCAGGGACGCTACATTTTACCCTAGCACTCTACCAACTATGCTACCGAAGTGCCCCTAACATATGAATGAACTATACTTACATTTAAAAAGTAGTTAACATTAATGGAAAAAAACTTACACTTAAAAAGTAGCAAATAAAAAAAAGGTTTCTTACATTTAAAAGTGTTTAACCCTGAGCGCAGAACCCTCCGGAACTGTAAAAGTGACAGCACGATGCAAATACCGTACTTTGCGAGACCCTTCTGAGTCGCATGACACCCTGCCAGAAATTGACTATAGCGACCAGGGAATCTCTACTATAAGCAACGCGGAGAGATGTTCTCGCCTCGAGAATCGACGAACGACTAAGAGTTTTTTTTTCTAACCTACTTTAAAACTATGTGTTATTTGGGCCCGCGATAGGTACGGGGGATTAGTGCGTCTCAAGGAGAACCTCATACGCTTAAAGGATAGGGAATTTCATGCAAAGGAGGCGTGCATCTTGGCGAGGAGGGATATTTGGCAGCCATGGCCGAGTTTAGGCCATGGACTACATCCCTAAGGTGGCGTATAGCAAGCTATAGTTAAAGAAGGGAGAGGGGAAAAAACCCGCATAGACACGGTAAAAACCCTCTCGACAGAAAAGAAGTTTCAAACTTATCATGCATTAAAAAATGCATAAGGAGACAGCAGGTTTGGTAACATGCTTAAAAATGGGAATTTTGGCTCTAGAAGAGAAAATGGCTGTGGGTGCAAGCACCCTTGGGGTATAACTGCTGTCAATATGACTGCGCATATGTCTGCACAGTAATATTAACAGCAGCCACAATTGCAGGGCCATCCTGCTTCTCGTCGTGGAAGTCGGCAGTCTGGGCGGCTCAGTCATGGCACCTACTCCGTCTTCGCTCCTCCACGCTGACGCCAGGATCTCCACGCCGTGGGTGAAGGCGGGGAGCCAATAGCCAGGGGGCCACCCTCTCCCTCATCCTTCAAAATAGTCCGTCGGTCGGAGGTGAGCTCTGGCTCGGCGGGACATCCAGGACCTACCAGCTGGAGGCGAGTGCAGCTGGCCCAGGAGTGGAGGCTGACATCAGGTAGCTTCAGAGGTCCGACGCATTCCATGGCCATTCCTCACGCACCAGCAGTCAGCAGCTCGCAGAATCCAGCAGTGAGGTTCGCTACACTTCGCATTGTTTCAGCACCTCGAGATCCCCCTCCCCGCCTTGATCGTTGAGCTGCCTCCCACCGATGCGCTTCGCCAACTCGTACCGAGCCGCCCAGGTCCCCGACGTCCACGACGACGGCGCTGTCGCACCGGCCAGTTGGTCCGCGGGCTGGTATTAGAATATTCCCAGCCACTCCAGAGCCTGGAGATCCCCTATCCGCCACCTGGGGACGCGACGAGTTGCAGAATAGTCGCTGCGCCCTAGCTGCTGTAGTCGCCTCGTGCTGACAGATGTCCGCATCCTTCGCTGGTCCCAAGGGGCGGGTAGATCCCGGAGCGGCGCAGCCGCCAGCACGATGTTCACTCCACGACAGCCAGGACTCGTAAACTAAGAGAGAATCTGTGTTTCACCTTTTATAACCCCCCTACCCCCCTTTTTTACGACAAAAGTAAACGCGTTTTCACTGAAAAGCGTTGTGACCCACTTCAGACTTGCGTGCGGCGGAGGTTAGAAAAATAACGTAGCGAGAGAGGGTTACAAAAACTAACTCGGAAGATGCAAGCGACGGCGTGCAGGGTTTAGAAAAAATTACGTGCTCACTCTACCGCCGCCATTGAGACAAAAAACCGCCACACAGTTTATAAAAAACGTTGGGGAAGGAGGTCAGGTAGCGCCACAGTTTTAGAAAAAACGCAGGGCTCTAAAATACCTTCATTTGTTTTTCACGCAAGGTCACGCAGGTGTCTTTTGGGAGGAATGTAGGTCACCTTCAAGTGATCGTTGTCCAGAAAAGAAGGTTAGGTCGTACAATTCTTTCACACATGTATGGAATGTAGCATCCAGTTACTTCATGATAAGTTTACTTTCCATTTAGTTTGGAATGTACCAATAAGTTACAAGTGTCATATGCTAATAATACGTGTGTTTACTTTTTTCAAATGTAACATCAAGGTACTAATTTTATTATGTGTGTTAAAATTTAGCATGCATGGGCAAGGAGACGTTAAGTCATAAAATCGCAATTAAGGTTTCAGTGTATTTATTATGTTAAAAAAACACATACAACGCATGTATCTGTTACAATTTGACATACACTTTTGACAAACCATACACACTGTACGGCTTTGTTTATAAACTCAAAAGCTTACAAACTGTTTACAATTTCAGTAAATATTGTTTTAATATACACTGGTTTTCATTCCCTTGAATATCTTGTTCCTGAGACGATAAAGTCTCACAATGTTTGCATTTCCTTCGAGTCAGTTTAGGTTTTCCATTATACATTATACGTCTTTACTGCATTTTGGAGCATGCAACACTATATTTTGAACCAGGTCTGGGTATGTTTCCAAGAAGTGAGAATAGACTTTGACGACACTTGCAGGTAGCGAGGTATTCGGTGTCATGTAATGTACATGGCATTTGTTTATAGCGGAACATAGAAATAACTAATGCCACTTTTCATTAGATAAATTAAAATGCGTAATTCAGAAGTTAAAAATGAAGTCGTAAATTTCAGAGAACTGCCTAAGCAAACCATTGCCCCAATACGCATAGGTACTAAACAGTCTACTTACCCAGAGTAGTGGTAACATACGGATTGCTGGGATGAAAATATGCCAATCTCTCTCACCGTTTGACAAACAGATGTTGACGGTATGCCAATTTACGACTAATACACAAGTATCTGATAGTTTTTTCTCAAAAACAACTGAACATTTTACAATGCAACAAGCGTCTACAGAATTTGGTAATTTTGATTTTGCATTTAGATTTTTCAATACATACACATGAGAAATTGAGTTCATCACCTCTTTCCTCTAGTTTACTCATTAAAAAATCCTATACTGCGACAAGAAAAGTTTGTGGGGTGAACTTTGCTTTAGCTAAAAAGTATATACAAAACGCTTTTATGTTATACAACCTGTAACTAATATATACCAAAATTAATTTACTGACTCTAAAACACGCACATTCCCATTACAATGTCCAAAGTATTGCAATGGTTGATATCTGTAAATATTATGTTCCAAACTTTCTCTTTCAATACTATAAGTTGTGTTCACCTTTAAATTTCACATTCCGAAAAACATATACTTATAAACTTATTAACATAACATTTTGAACTATCACAATTGGTGACATATATACATAATTTCAGTATTATGTTCTATTTATTATATTTTCCGTCCAGCTAACACGTATGGCGCAACAGTCCCTTTGAAACATATATTTTATTTGCCTATCTGACTTACGTTTTGAAATATGTTCATCTAGAACATCGTTCTCTAATTCGTTTAAACAGCATGGCAATATTGTGCCAGGCCGTAAATTAAACACTGCACACTCACGCTCATTACATTCACTGACTTCCTCGTATGTGTATTCCAGTCAAATTACTGAAAAACTCCAATGTTCACACCTTTGTCACACATTTGAATTTGTAGCAGAGTATTGTCATTAACTTGGAACATACTTTTCTATAACCCGGGAGAACACTTTCATACTCTCATCCAGGATTAAATTTCTTCATCGCATCCTACGCTGTACTGATATAATACTGCGATT
>NQII01001153.1:174391-222163 GCA_002778355.1 Clitarchus hookeri
AATTCCGTCTGTAACGAACATTTAAGCATTATTTTAGAATTTTAACCTGCAGAATGAATGGTGATTTATATCCGTACATTTCACGTAACTTTTTGAAAGACGGATACTTATACTCTTTCTGTATATATATTATTTTATCACTCCATACGCTTGCTAGAATACGTTTTTGATCCACTCCACACGCGAATATATCCTCGTCTTTGAGATATGAGTTACAAATATAGGATAAGTCGCCGTACTCCGTACATCCACTCTCCCACACCAACCCGTGGAGATTTTTGGTGCTTGGAAACCTTGAATATTAGAAAACATGTTTACATTATAAGGTACTAGTCTATCGTTAATGATTAACGCGTAAGCTTGGGTATCTTGGGGAATGTTCACATTCGCAGTTATTTCAATACTCGAATCAATAACACTATTATTTATAGATTAGTTTTGTTTGCTAACATCAAACACGAACAAAGGAGCTTTACTTTTAAATGTTTCAGTATCTAATATCGTTGCACTGTCTTTCGAATAATACATCACTTGGAATTGTCTGTACATATTGTAGCAAATATGATACTCGCCATTCGCGAAATGCGTGTTTAAGTTCGTGTATGGGTATGCTAGACTGTTAAGAAACAGTTTAATGTTTTTAACATTGCAATGATCGAATAATGACCTACCCGCTCTTAAATTGTTTTGGCGGTTGTTAGGAAACATGTAATGACGTATTTCGGTTTTTCATTTGAGAAACTTGATTTTACATTCCATACAACTTTCTCGGGTGGTTTTACTGACGGGAACGTCTCCAGACCTGAATACAAGATCTAGGTTTTTCCCTTTTTCAATGTATTTAAGAAATTTCACGTGTTCACGAGTGTTAATTTCGATATGTGCCATCAACCTTTCTACGCTATTTGTTCGAAAGTAGCACCTTCCTTTTCATTACATGTGTCGCATGTACCATTCAAGTGTGTATTGCTAAATAAAATAACCAATTATTGTTTACCATTTACGATAACGTGTTTATAGTCTTCGGCGGATACCATTACCGTACTTAGTCGTATGACAATATCGTATTTCCCACCAGGGTTAATAAGCAGTTTATAATTAGCAGTGTGGTTGCACCCATACGTAGTGCATGTGTTAACGTCGTTTGTTGTTAACGAGACGTAATTATTTATTGTAGATGTAATTCCAACATCTCGAGTCTTGTAGATTTCCACACCGTTCAGTAAGTATGCGAGTCTGTCTAGCAGATGGAGAATATCGTTGCGAATGGTTCCCGTAGTTACGTATTTCCATATTGGTTATTAAGTTTTCATAACTTATNAGAATATCGTTGCGAATTATTCCCGTAGTTACGTATTTCCATATTGGTTATTAAGTTTTCATAACTTATGGGCTGCTAAACATCAAGGAGGTCTTTCATTTGGGATCACTTTATATCCCAGTTCACTTAAAAACAATTCGTTGCTCCGTGTTAACCTTATTGGCTTTCTTATTGAACTGAGCGCTTTACGTTGTCTTTTACGTCTTTTTATATATATTGTCTTGCGTTTCCACAAAGGACGAGCAGGTTTAAGTTTGAAAACGGTAAACAATTCCCATTTGGTTTCGTTACACATATTGCATCTCTTTTTATAGCACCTTCTATTCACCTTTTTTCAGATGTAGACGTACGGTCACCTCTTATTTTCTAATGTTAATAAGCTTATCGTTTTGATCGACTATGGTGACAACTATTTCGTCAACGCGATTAACTATTACCGGAAGATAAATTAACGTATTAGGTTTTTAAATTTTTTACATCCTGGTGCAGCTGAACAAGTGAATTCGTGTGATGTGTTCGTATGTTTACAGTTTAAAAACGAACCTCCGACAATATTTATGTTCACACGACACACTTTAACTGACAAAATATTGACTTGCTTTGAGGATTCTTGTAGTTGATTGGCTGGATACACCTTCCGTTCGTACCCTAACATATATTCGATTGAATAATTTTGTGTGATATTTCTAATAATTATTCGGACTACCGCACAACAGGAAATAAACATTTTCAGGAACCGATCCCTGTATGAATGTGTCCAAATCTTCAAGTTTGTATGATCCGTTTATGATGTTCAGTGTGAATGTTTGCTTATCTATATTTGGTATGCTGTTGTATGATATGAATTCAATTATACTCATTTGCCATTAACCATCTAACTTCAAAGCTGGTAAATAAACAGAACGCAGATGGGATGAGTTCCCGCTTAAGATAAGTGTGATTGACATTTTTTTTCTATGCCACTGATGGTTTTAAGGAGTGTGTATCTTATTTATGCTCAGGAACCGTAAACATAAATTTCCACAGTTATATGTATCTGGTAATTGTTCGTTTTCTTAATTGTAGATGATTTGTGTATCCTGTAGATAGTTAGGAATTTTTAGTGGCGGACCTATGTCTCCGTAACTATCATAGTAGATGGAATGTCGTCCGTTTTTTTTTNATAGTTAGGAATTTTTAGTGGCGGACCTATGTCTCCGTAACTATCATAGTAGATGGAATGTCGTCCGTTTTTTTTATGAAACCTTGTGGGCCCCGTTTTTTTTTCAGTCTAAGTTAAAAATTTTACATTTCCGAAAGTATGGATTTGGTGGTAAATCATCTCTCATGTACACACCTCGGAAGAATGGTATTTGAAGTTTTTTTTTGTGGCATACACACGAATGTCTTTGTGAGGGCGCAGGCTGGAAGACTGTTCAGATTCGTCTCCGTTTTTCCCTCGTCTTTGGTTTTTTTTCTTCAAAGATATTTGACCCACTTTATAAGGACGAATCAACATTCCTTTTCCAACTACAGTGATGGACAAAAGTATTCGTCCAGAGAGAATGGTAAGCGAAATATCAGTGTCCTATCTACAATGGAAATAATTAGCAAGTGATTGTCTGCAGAGGTGTCGGGAATAGATAAATTTAACCTTCTGATTATAGAAAATTTATGTATTTTATACAGATAACGAAAATAATACATGAATACTCCTTGAGGGACATTTCTTGCGTGGACATAAATATACGTCCATTCCCTGACTATTACAAAACAAACCCATTAATATTGATCTCAATACCATTTTTGCATATCTTTCCTGTTTATTATTGCTGTAAGTCTTTTTGATGTGGAATGCACAAGGTTCCGTGTAATATTCGAGCCAATATTGTTCCATTCTTTATGAAGTAATTATTTCAGTTGTGATTTGCTGGTGATGTGGTGTTTTCCCAGCCTTTTCTCCAACTCACTCCAGAGATGTTCTATTATCTATTAGATTAACATCTGTTGACTGAGGAGGTGTTTTCAAAATATGTGGAGCGTTGTAAAGCAGCCACAGACGTACAATTTCCGCCGTATGCTTGGGGCCATTGTCGTATTGATAGTGAAAATAATTTGCAATGGCTAGTTTTTCTGCGCTCTTCCTTAGATTTTGGTTGAGTATTTGAAGATACACGAAACTGTCCATATTCCCTTCGATGAACACTTGTTCCCCCACTCCCGAGGCCGACAAGTACCCCCAAATCATGACCCCACTAACTCCATTTTTAACTGTGGTCTGCAAGTTCTTTTGTTCAAACTGAGTATTTGGCTTGCGCCACACTAACATTCTACCATCATTGCTATAAATATTGAAATTACTTTCATCTGAAAATAAAACTTTCTCCGAGAATTTAGTATCTTCTGCACGTACTCTTTCGCAAACTGCAGCCGTTTAGCCTTGTTATTCTTATTAATGTAGGACTTTATTCGTGGGACCCTAGCATGGTACCCTGCACGATTGAGAACCCTTCGTACGGTCCGTGACTTAACATGTCCATGTAAATATTTGTTCACTTGAGCTGTTATGTCGGGCGAACTTGTTTTTGGATTATTTTTAATAGAATTCACCACATACGTCTGCTCCGTGTGTGATAGCTTCTGCGGACGGTCTCTTCTTTCCTTGCTGGCGAGTACTGCTTGATCTTGAAATCTTTGTACAACACTTTTGACGGTCGAACAGCTTCTTCCCACAATTTTTGTGATATCAGAAAATGGTTTTCCTTCTGATCTAAGTCTTGTTATAGTTCCCCTTTCTTCAACGGACGTATCCCAGCGATTTTCGCCCCATCTCACGACACTGTTCCACTGCAGAAGGTCTAACATTCACTATCTGACCACGGAACTCAACTGTAGCCGCAGAACTGATACGTGTTAGCGGAAAGAGCCCATGTACACTTGTAAACGTCAAGCGGATGAATACTTTAGTTCAAGTATCCCCAGCGACACCGTCATAATTTGAGACTTAAGTGTACTTGCTCGTTGATTCTGGAACTTTTACTGGTAGACACGTTAACGATAAAGTTCATTCTTTCATCGGTTGTAATATCATTGTGTATCTATGAGCGGAACATGGGATATTATACACATAATTGTTGTTAAGTGCAAGAGGGCGAATACTTTTGTCCACCACTGATGTTCTTTCTTTGTGTAACTGCTCGGCTGGTTGCTGGGACAACACCAAGGAGCGGGCCGTGTGTGGTTAAAGCCTGGGAGGAATCCACTTTTCCTTCCCTCTTACTTGTTTCCCATGACACGCTCTCTTTGTAGTACGACACCCCATTCCTCTTTCAACTTTACGCATCATAACTTTTCCAACTACCCAAGCCCCTATTTTTTCTCCAGTTGTGGTATGTTTGATTCTAATATTTTCTACTTTCTAAGCTAAAATTGTATCTGCAATATGAAGTTTTAATATGGTTTGTTTGTACGTAGGTTATATCGTGTTCCTAGCACGTTTCGTCTTATGCGTTTATTTCCTGTTCGTTACGGGCCAAACGTTTCACAAGACGTGTACCGGGTCCATAGTAATTATATTTAGATAAATTAAGTTAAAACGGTAGATTATTCATAAATGCGTTTAAGACTACGCTACCTTTTTTGATACGCATAGCAAAAAACATTATTAAGACTGAGTACGATCCTCTATATATATATATATATGACCGTACACAGTCTTAAATAATTCTTTTTGCTAGACATATAAAAAAAAGTAGCAGTCTTAAACACACTTATTAATAATCTGTCGTTTTAACTTCATTTATCTAAATGAAGTTATATATATATACGGTTAGTATTTAACTATTTACTAGTGTGAAGGTTATATGGCAAAGTGAACATCTTCCAGTAACTGTAACTAAGCACGAACATATAACTGAAGAAACACAGAAACATGGTACGCTTTTACCGTCAAATATACGGTGTGTAATAACTGGGACTTCCTCTTGCGGTAAAACGTGAGTAATTAATGATGCTTTTTGAACATCAAAATGGACTTAACGTTTGAAAACGTATATTTATTTTCGAAAACATTACAAGAGGAAAAATATAAGCGATTAGCGAGTATTCCGTCTTCAATCGAAGAAATGAAATATTTCCCATTCACTAACAAAAATGAAATAATTCCCCCGAGTGAATCATTACCGAATTCGGTGTTTTGCTAGAAGTCCCAATCATAATATATGCGATAATGCAAACATGTTAATATTTTTCAAGTTGGATACTTTAAATCTACACCATATTTACAACGAACACATTATATGTGACATGTCGTTTACCAAATTTAAAGATGTATGTTTCTATTGTCGGAGTGAGAAATATGGTTTCAATGTAATTATACCTGCGCTTCTGATATATAAAGAACGTTACTGTTGTGGGTTTGACAGCTTCTTCATTCCTGACGAAGAATGAGTATTTAAAAATTTGGACATAGCCGTATAAGACGCTACCATTACAGTGCGTGTTTAACCAGAGCTCGCGATGGAAATGGTGATTTTAATGGTCATATATTACGTAATGTCGGTGACGCAATGAAAGAGAGCAATGCGGCAAATAAACGATTTGTTGAAAGTTTAAACACCATGACGTTAGATGTATTGAAAACACTAACTGTGATTATACAAGACAAAATAGCAAAGTTATCTGAAGGGATTGATAATGTTCATAACAAATAAGACTTTAATTTCGAAGATTATAGTGGGTAAGTTAAATGCTATGCAAAATATCGAGACTAGAATACACACACATTTCGATCGATTAACGAGTGACTTTAACGTAATGGTTAACACAATTATTAAATCACAGCTTACAGAAACAAGAATTAACACGTTTTATGTGTGGTGAAATTAACAGCAAAACGACGTATTTAGTTAGTAACACAGAGTTACAAACGCAATGTGAAGTTGTGAAAACTCGATTAATCGTTGTTATTAATGACTTGAGAACCCGGATCGCAAGTAAAATAGATGGTGTATGAAATAAAGCTGATACATGAGAAAAGGCACTGAGTAGTCTAAGTAATGTTCCAGCTAGAAAACTAACTCATTGATTATGGTTATGCTGCCTATAAATACGGGATATGTACGTGAAGGATTGATACACAATGTCTGAGTCTACTTCGGAATTACGTAATGTTGTAACAGCGGTTTTGCTAGCAAAACGCGCTCGAATGGAACGGGATGTTTGAGATAAAAACATATTAAAACCAGTCACATCTAGGTTGGATACAATACATGCAGCGATTAGTAAACCGAGCGAGATTCCGATGGAAAATAAGTTGGAGAAACCTGCGAAGAAGAAACAACTGATTGGTAAACTTTCTAAATAAACTCGTAGATATCTAGCGTTAAACAGTACTTCAGCTAGTCGCCATACAACACATGGCGTATATCGGCACAGAAATGTTTGGTTCTTAGGAGATTCGAAAATTACTTTTTACNATAGTTAGGAATTTTTAGTGGCGGACCTATGTCTCCGTAACTATCATAGTAGATGGAATGTCGTCCGTTTTTTTTTATGCAACCTTGTGGGCCCCGTTTTTTTTTTCAGTCTAAGTTAAAAATTTTACATTTCCGAAAGTATGGTTTTGGTGGTAAATCATCTCTCATGTACACACCTCGGAAGAATGGTATTTGAAGTTTTTTTTGTGGCATACACACGAATGTCTTTGTGAGGGCGCAGGCTGGAAGACTGTTCAGATTCGTCTCCGTTTTTCCCTCGTCTTTGGTTTTTTTTCTTCAAAGATATTTGACCCACTTTATAAGGACGAATCAACATTCCTTTTCCAACTACAGTGATGGACAAAAGTATTCGTCCAGAGAGAATGGTAAGCGAAATATCAGTGTCCTATCTACAATGGAAATAATTAGCAAGTGATTGTCTGCAGAGGTGTCGGGAATAGATAAATTTAACCTTCTGATTATAGAAAATTTATGTATTTTATACAGATAACGAAAATAATACATGAATACTCCTTGAGGGACATTTCTTGCGTGGACATAAATATTTTCTAAATAAACTCGTAGATATCTAGCGTTAAACAGTACTTCAGTTAGTCGCCATACAACACATGGCGTATATCGGCACAGAAATGTTTGGTTCTTAGGAGATTCGAAAATTACTTTTTACNTAGTCGCCATACAACACATGGCGTATATCGGCACAGAAATGTTTGGTTCTTAGGAGATTCGAAAATTACTTTTTACCAGGAGATAAAATACAAATATGTGACTATGCGATGGATGCAAACCAAGGTCTGTTTGAATTATTATTTAAATAGATACCGAACGGGTATTCGGATGCTAATTTGGAAAAGTATCGACGACTTGTTATACTTACAAATGCTCATTTTCGCAATACTGATTCATTTTTAAGGAGTATTAAATATGTGGAACACGCAAAATTGAGTTTACTAAGGGATATCATTAAAAGTGGTTTATATAAAGAAGAGGTAAGTGATAGACTTTCACATGTGTATTGGGACAATCCTAACTAATTGTTGTATAGATTGAGACTGCTTATTGCTTCTAAACACTCTGGTAATAATTCACACACAAACAAAATAGTATCGATTTCTGAAAATTTATCTTAAGGCGAATATATTTATTACAGTAAAGAAAAAAATTAGTAAACTCGCTACGGAGTTGCAAGCGCCGGCCAGAGTTAATTTTTCAAGAAGAAAGATAACTATTTTGGAAATGAATGATCTTTTTTAAGCTGATTTGTGGGACATGCCATTACTCTCGAAACACAATCGTAATTTTAAGTATATTTTGACTGTAATAGACGTGCATTCCAAATTCGCTTGGGGAATACCAGTTAAGAATAAAGATATGTATTTTTCAAATATTTACACCACGAGTACCTCAGAATAGATATGTATACAAAGTATAATGGGTATACGTATTGCGTATACATAATTTTATTAAGCTTTCTTCAGATATATGAAGGANTATGTATACAAAGTATAATGGGTATACGTATTGCGTATACATAATTTTATTAAGCTTTCTTCAGATATATGAAGGATTATCGTCTTTGAATTCAAGCAAAGCTTCGCTTTTGCACTGTGAACAAAATATTGGTTTTGAACAGTTACGTAGTTTACAAGAATACCGTTTTACTAATGCATTAAGATTACTACATGCGTAATATTTTCTGATATTAATTATTTGAATNGTTTACAAGAATACCGTTTTACTAATGCATTAAGATTACTACATGCGTAATATTTTCTGATATTAATTATTTGAATATCTCTGTTACATACAGATTTTACATTTTTCATTTGTGGTCTACCTAACACATATAGTGAGTTTTCTGGAATAAGTGCTTCGTTTATATCTTGGTATCTCTCTGCATAAGGTATGTTGCCAGATTCTCATTTAATATCGTGCACTTCGTATGTCTGTAAGCGGTACAATATTTCTAAATCTGGTGACAAATTAGTCCACGGATATGGTGCTTTAAATTTAAACAGTTTTGTGAACATATTATCGCCTGAGTATGATATACACACTTCTTTGAGAATAAATGTTTGTGATACGTCGTACGGGTTTTGAAACCCTTGGACACAACAATACATTTTTTTTTANCTTCTTTGAGAATAAATGTTTGTGATACGTCGTACGGGTTTTGAAACCCTTGGACACAACAATACATTTTTTTTTAAAACGCTAACGGTGTTTGGACACAACAATACCTTTTTTAATAACAATACTTACAGTTATTCTGTTGCGGTTTTTCTGAGGTTACGGACAAATTGTCCAGCACTTCGTAACCTTGTGTGAGGTGGATTATTTCTTTAATTTTACACTCCAAACATTCCCTTATTGTTAGTGGATGCTGCGCGAATATATCGTTGGTCCTTGCGGTTATTCCTAAGGGACAGTTCCCACACCACAGGTATTTAATAATATCGGGATGATCCCGCAGCTGTTGTGGCAGATAATTGTATACATATTGTGTTTCATGGGATACGAAGTAAATGTTTTTCGGGAGAAAAGCCAGATCGTTTAGATTGTATAATGTAAGTAACGTCTAACTTTTGCCTTATGCTTACATCGCATAATACACTGAAGAGCCAAAAAACTGGTGCACCTGCCTAATAATGTGTTATACCGTGTAGGGCCCCCGCGAGCACGCAGAAGTGCAAGACGACGTGGCATGGACTCGACTAATGTCTGAAGGTATGCATGACGCAAATCCACACCACGAATCCTGCAGGGCGGTCCACAGATCCATAGGAATGTGAGGCGGTGGAGATCTCTTCTGAACAGCACGTTGCAAGGTATCCCAGATATGCTCAATAATGTTCATGTCTGGTGATTTAGGTGGCCAATAGAAGTGTCTAACGTCGAAAGACTATTCCTGGAGCCACTCGGTAGCAACTCTCGACGTGTGGGGTGTCGCATGTTATCGCTACTTCGGAGATGCTATGTCCCATTTCTCGTGCGCCGACTATAACACCATGCTCAAACTCACTTAAATCTTGATAACCTGCCATTGTAGCAGCAGTAACCGATCTAGCTGCCGACCGCATCGCGTTACTCTGATTGGTTCCATACCTCTGTTATTTGCATACCCACGCCTATACCAGTTTTTTTGGCTCTTCAGTGTACATGCTGAACCATTTAGAAACGTAGTTTTCACAGCAGTGTCTTTGATTCATCGTTTGTGGGAAAGAGGAGTGTTGTTAGGACACAATACCTGCTTTTTTTTCTGTTCCCTAGAAAAGGGAGAAAGACGAATGAACCTTCGCAGGGATGCTTTAATTTGTGGGTTCGACACCTCGTCCCAGCTGATGGTGGGGTCCGGGTCTAGGGTAGTGCGGAACGTAGAGTTCAACCCTTAGTTGTTCGTCCTCTCACTCGTCGACGAACACGACAATGTTACTGATATAGTTTCAACATAGCTTCTATTGTCACTGATTATTGCCAAAGCAGGTGGCGTCACACGGGCCGATGCGGTTTGGTTGAACTTGGAAAATATACTTAGGATAGTTTTTAAATATACTTTCGCCTTATACAATATCACGAATAAAAATGGCGGTTATCCTCCGCTACTTTTTTCATCACTCCGTGCGGTGATGGAGAGAGTTACGTAAAGTTCGCCCTCTGAGCCGAAGGCTGTCGGACTCCTGCAGGCATGCACTCGGCTCCCTTACCTATATAACACAATGAAAAATGGTGGACGTATTTCACAAACACATTAGCGATTCACAGCTCAGTTGTGTTTGAGTAGTGGTCGGAGTGGGACGTTTACTTAGTATGTAATTACTCTTGATACGTTTAGTTATTAATTATGCAAGTAGGTCATACTCGATACTCAATTAGTCATTACGCAATTACATGTAATTACGCACTTACAGATTACGCACTCTAATTACCTTTGGGGGAAGTCAAACCGAGGAGCGCCTCACCAACCTCGTCAGTTGTATTTCGGCAGCCAATGTGTACTTAGTGTGTAATTACTCTCTCAGTACATGTACTTACTCTCGGTACTTGTAATTGTTTCTTGGGCAATCACTCATAGCACAATTACTCATTACGCAGTTACATCTAATTACACCTAATTACCCTCTACGGGTCTAGAACCAAGGAGCACCTCAACCCTACACCCCCTTTTCTCGTCCCTAACCTGCAGACTTCCTCGAAATATTTTGCTTGAGCACTTTGTCTACCGAAATAGTACCCCCACAAGCAACGGCCAATCACAACACACCTCAGAAGGGGTGGGANCAAGTAGGTCATACTCGATACTCAATTAGTCATTACGCAATTACATGTAATTACGCACTTACAGATTACGCACTCTAATTACCTTTGGGGGAAGTCAAACCGAGGAGCGCCTCACCAACCTCGTCAGTTGTATTTCGGCAGCCAATGGGTGAAAATGTGTACTTAGTGTGTAATTACTCTCTCAGTACATGTACTTACTCTCGGTACTCGTAATTGTTTCTTGGGCAATCACTCATAGCACAATTACTCATTACGCAGTTACATCTAATTACACCTAATTACCCTCTACGGGTCTAGAACCAAGGATCACCTCAACCCTACACCCCCTTTTCTCGTCCCTAACCTGCAGACTTCCTCGAAAAATTTCGCTTGAGCACTTTGTCTACCGAAATAGTACCCCCACAAGCAACGGCCAATCACAGCACACCTCAGAAGGGGTGGGAGAACCCGTCAGCCAACCAGAACACACCTCCCAGTAGAAGGATGTGGGGGAGGGGGATGATCAGTTTCCCAGGTTAAAGGGTGCCGGCAATCAGTATCCCTCTCTCCAACACCCGTTTACACGTTATTAAAATGGCACTTAGGCCACTAATGACTCTCCAGCATGCTCAAACGGCTTCGCTTCCTTTACTATTCTGTGACTTGCGACCGCGTGCCAGCAAATTGACACTTTGATGCAAATCCGGCCCATCTAACAGTGTTGCGGACCGCTAGTTCGGATCTTATGCTTGTACCGTAGAGTGGTGTGTAATAATATGTACTGCCACTACAAATACTTTGAATGCATAATTTACTGCCTTCATCACAGCAATACCGTGCTGCTGGTGCGGTGCCCTACACACGATCACACGCTAGATTCTTGTAGCAGCTGGGAACAAACAGTTGGCAATAATACAAATAAAAGGCACGCATATTTGCGTTGGCGTGGGGACGCGGGACGAGTGGCCATGACCTTTTTCCTTTTTTCCCCTTTTTCGCCCCAAAACGGCAAAATTTGTCAGAATTTCCCCTAAAATTTCCCGAATTTTCCAAAATTTTGAAAAAACATGTGTTGCGCAATTTCCGCCGATGATCCCGCAATGTGGCTCAGTGACTCTTTTTTTCGGCAAATGAGGGATTGAGGGATCATCCTAACATGCTGTGCGAGGCTCTCGTCTCTGATTGGCTACGCGAGGCTCTCGAAAGGGTCACATCTCTGATCTACTACGCGAGGCTCTCATTTTCTTCTCGATTTTACTTCTCTACGCAACCCTAGTGTTAGTAAAAGCAGCAATTTTCACATGGCGTATATATATGCATTAATTAAATTTATTGTGCAATTACAACGAAACGTTCCACAGGCATTTTTACTTGACAGACTTAAGTTATCATTTTAATACTTTGTTGTAATTTTTTCCACTTTCAATACAAAAGATATTCTTTCTGTGTTACCACAGCCTTTGTATATAAACTTTACAAGATAATAAATGAAGACCACACATTTTCTTTAAGTTTTTGAATCTAGTTTCGAAACCTGTGGCANTACATGGCGTATATATATGCATTAATTACATTTATTGTGCAATTACAACGAAACGTTCCACAGGCATTTTTACTTGACAGACTTAAGTTATCATTTTAATGCTTTGTTGTAATTTTTTCCACTTTCAATTCAAAAGATATTCTTTCTGTGTTACCACAGCCTTTGTATATAAACTTTACAAGATAATAAATGAAGACCACATATTTTCTTTAAGTTTTTGAATCTAGTTTCGAAACCTGTGGCAATACGTTCACTACTAAAGTAAGTGCGCGGAAAATCNTTCTTTAAGTTTTTGAAGCTAGTTTCGAAACCTGTGGCAATACGTTCACTACTAAAGTAAGTGCGCGGAAAATCTTTAATAACTTTGTTCTTTATGTGGTATTGTCTATATTCGCAGCTGACATCGGTGTGATGACCATGCCGTTTCGCTTCGGTGTGTTTAGGTATTCTTTGAGTTTGTTAACAATTAGATTCATGTTTATTTCTGGGACATATGCCGTATTTTTTACGAGTGTACGCGCATCAATGAGGCAGTGGTTAATGGACATGCGTTTGAGGCAGTGTTGAGCAAGTTACATTTTAAAGTTACCTAAGTCACGTGTTACCTTAGTGGATATAGTAAATTCAGATAATTGAAAGTGACTTAAATGAAAATCCGTTACTCAGCAGGTGACTTTTATGTGTGTAGGTTTTTTAGCCTAGGACACTGTTGACTATAATGAAAGTGGTAAAACGTAACATATTGTTTAAATACATATTTCTTAAATAACATAGTAATCTAACTAATAAGTATACCGTTAAGAAACATGGAAACCTTATAACTAGAAAACCGCTGAATTGGCCACCGACACACACCGCACAGCAGCGTGTATATGAGCAAGGTCCCTGTGTAATATTACTGTGAGTTATATAACAAGGTTGATAAATGTATTGATGTTGGTGGTACTGACACAAAATTTAACTCTCAGTTTAAGTAATGCACTCAACAAAATAGAAACAAAAGTAAGACGAGTTTCTTTTCGGTGGACAAATCAGTTGAAGGATTTCTTCTGAACAAAAAAATTGAAACATTTAAAACCATATAAAATTGAAATAGGATCATTTACACAGACTTTTTAAATTAGATCTGTATCTAACAGTTTCTACATTCACAAGAAAAAGTATATTCCAAACAGAAATTTCATTTTACTAATTTACTATAGACCTAATGTTCTTATTTTCTGCATCACTTCCGAAATGCCAAAACACAAAACTATATAAAAACAAGTCTTTCATACTGTCTCGTTAACATTAAAGTTTTTTTTTTTTTTTTTTTTTTTTTTTTGTAAAATGAAATTTACACACACACACACATTACTCTAATATTACTAATTTCATATTCAGTTTGAATTTAAATCACTAAGGGATGCGTTGCTCTCTTAATTACTATTATGAAATAGTTTTTCCTGTAAAATGTTATCAAATTGATTTCTGGTAGGCTATTTATAAAATAAATAACATGAAACTGCAAGTTTAAATTGCAGACAGCAAATGTAACAGAATTATGATAATTGCTAGTTTTTTTTCAGGTATTTACATTTTAATAGTGCCATTGCTTACATAGAACAGATAACAATACTTTATTATGAATGTTTATTAAATTACGAATCCAGGAGATTGTAAAAGTTGCTGTGGACGGTGAAAATTTTCGGACTTATTTCGGGGTTAGAATTTTGACGCTATTGCCACTTGAGTTATACAGGATGGTGGCTAGTAGGGTACTGAGTTACTGTACTTTGGTGTAGACTAAGGGCACCTGTAGTTGTTGCGTAAGGGGTGAACAAATACTCTTATTCTCAGTTAGTGAACACACAAGTATTTTATTTGACTGAAAATAACACTGGTATTTACACACACACACACACGTACACACACACACACACACACACACGAGACCGAGCTCCTCCCCCTCCAAACACACATCGTAGGCCTGAAGGGCGAGCCGGTGGAATGCTATGCGTCGAGGGAAGGTTGCTTGAATGGAGACGTTTTTTTACTTAACTGTGACTGCAGCTTTTGGTGAGTTGTCTTCGTTGGTTGGTGTAGCTGGGTAAACTTGGCGTCCCTTCTCGGAAGTCAGGGGTTGGTTTTCCGGGACTTGTGGTGTGTCTGCGATATCGGCTGGCGGTTCCCGTTGGAGACCTTAGCGTCTCTTCTCCTGCGTCAACGTCCACCACGATCTGGCTCGGGATCCCGACTCCCCCACCTCGCGTCGCGGCCGCCGGACAACTAACTTCCGTCTCGGCTGCGCTCGTGATGTAACTCGCTTTCTTGGACACAAACACCTACTTTCCCGGAAATCTACTCATACTTTTCCGGGAATTACATATTTTACCCTGCGAGTTGTGAGCCTGAAGGGCTGATTAAAGTACACGTGCTAACAATTCTGATGTCTTAGGGGACACCAGGCGTCAGGACACGTCCCTGAGTGGCCACGTTGGTGCTTAGCTGCGTTTGTTGTTTGGTGTTGCGGCGATAGGTTATGTTCTGGTACGCTGGGCGGCCCCCTTAACGGGCCCTCGGACTGGCTGTTCCATGTTTTCTCTTCTTCCGATCTCGGTATCGCACTTTGCATCCCGATGTGCTGCTCCGTCGCCATCCGGTGCCTTCTACTTGCTCTCGGCGTGGGTCCTCTCGTGAGGCCACCACTCGACACCCTGGCTCGGTCTCGCGCTTCGCCTCCCGACTTGGTGATACGACTGTTCTGTTCCCGTTACACGACTGACTAATCTCGCGTCTCGGCATCGCTCCTGTCTGTCGCCTCTTGGCGCGGGTTACAACTGACACTACTCACTGACTCTTCCTCTGCCGGAGTCTGAACCCCGGCCTTGGTTGACTGACTCACCCGGCTGCCTCGCATCTCTCGGCGTGAAGATACAACTNGGCTGCCTCTCATCTCTCGGCGTGAAGATACAACTACTGAGTGACCTCTGCCTCGCGGTGAGGCCACTGAACCACTCTCCTCCATCTCGGCTGCGCTCGTGATTTAACTCGTTCGTCGCTATATTGAAGCTACTTNGAGGCCACTGAACCACTCTCCTCCATCTCGGCTGCGCTCGTGATTTAACTCGTTCGTCGCTATATTGAAGCTACTTTTGTCAGCAATTTCTCGGGAGAGATTTGGGGAGTTTCACTGTGTAACTCGGGGGTTTTTGTGCCCGATTTTGTGTCTTGTCAGTGGATTGTGCGCTCCAACCTGGGTGGAGGAAGGGTGAGGGTGGTGTCGCTGTTATTCCTACGGTACTAATTTCTGAGCTGTGATCTGCACAATTCTGGTCGGGGCACCCCTGCTTCCTTCGTCGTGAGCCACCTATCTGCCGTTTCTCTTGCGTTGCTGAAGGTTCTCCTCCGAGCTATTACCCTCGGAACTTTTCCTGTGTCCTTCGAGCCTCGGTTCATCTCCGGGGGTGAATCCCCGGGTTGAAAGTTTCGTGGTCAGCTGCCTGCCCTGGATATGTATTAATAATATTGCAGGGTGTGGTAACAGCGCTATGCCTATTCTAGTATGCGACATGCGTCAATTTTCATAACGAAACACTCAGAATCTTACGACATGCGTATTTTCGTACATAAAAATGTGTAAATAGTTCAACTAAAAAGTGTATTTGCTGCACAGCGAGCATATTTGAAAACCACTAAATAATATTTTATAACGTTCTGAAAGCAATGCAAAGTAGCAGTGTCTAAATCACGAAATAAAATAACGCCTGGTAACGGTGAAGCAAGTTTAAGTAACAGGAGTTCCAAGTGCCACCAATACAGATCAGCTACGGCACAATGCTTCATAAAACATTATTACTTACAATATCACTTTTTTAATAGTGTAAGTAAAGACAGTATTATTGCAATAACAATAGAACAAATATTTTGCTAGAAAAGTAATTCAATTTATAAATCGTTAGTTTGTACGTTACATCTACGTTGGCGTACACACAACCATCTGTGCTCAATAATAAAGCACCGTCGGTCCTATCTGGTGTCAAACTCCTGGACAGGGCAGATGGCAGCGTAGGTAACGGTGCTATAATGTATTCACGGTAACTTCAAGATTTTCTGAAGCCCTGCTAAAGATCTACTTTCAGGGAGCCGATTATGTATCATTCCGCAGTATGTATACAAAACATTGCCATGTGACACCTGTCAAATGTTTTGTAAACAAACAGTGCCATGTGGGAACTACCAAAATTTATTTTTGAAGAGAAACAATGCCATGCAAATCTTAACTGTCATATACTTTAATAAAATTCTCCAAATGTCTAAAAAATGCTAATCAATTTAGCAAAATATTGTAATACATACAAAAAGGTAGATTGAAGTATATATCGGAACTGTTAATTATATAATTTAATTAAAGTTTACTTATTATATTAAGATTTATTTACATAATTGGTATAAGGAAAAAGTTAAATTTTACATAATAAACTTTTGGAAGTAGCACTCAGGTTAAAGATTTCACTGTGATAAATGGGTACCATTTATTCTATTTTATCGCATATAAGTCGCACATTTTATTAAAAAAATTTTATTGAAAACTCGGGGGCGGTTTATAAGTGAGAAAAATTCCTCCAGCCCCGCACTAACGTTTCATTTACTACGAATTCACGGCCCGCGGCTCGATTTCCAAACTCTTCAGCGAACAAAATCACTTTCATTTTTAAACCTGCGGTGTATGTACATCGCTTTTCCGTCAAGAAACTGTCTCACTTCACTGCCACAACATCAAAACACTACGTGCGACGCAAAGACGATATAAGAGAAATACGCGTAAGCCAACGCTAATGTGCTGCTATCTCTTACGTTCCACAAAAAGCTTTCGAAAATAATCGATTATCATTGACCAAAAATCGATTCCTTTTCATTCTTTTAAAATACGTTTTTCTGTTAAGGATTGCGAAGGGAATTATGTAACGGAAATATTCAAATGCCTTTCTATATTTTGCACGTTTATTTAAAACTTACAAAGATAAACTGCAGAAATAACAACGCTAATACCAAAATTACATCTTAACCTAGAATTATCTTATAAGTAGAAAGAATGTGTTACGTTAGTTTAATAACCGCAATTCAGCGTCTCCAATATCCAATATGGCGTGGTTGTACTTCTGAAAACCACGTGCCCAAACGGACAAGATGGAGTGTATGAGTCCGCTGGACAGACACTGAAATTTATATAATTTCAATTAATAACAGTGAAATCTTTACCCATGAGTGCTACGTGAAAATGTAAATATATAGTTTAGCAATATTAACTTTACAATTACGGCATTAAATTTATATATATTAATATTTAACCTACGAACTATTTCTTTTCAGGTATAACCAACATGTCCCTTCAAAATCCGTTGTTAATTCGTACGGACTTTTAACAAATAATTATAATTTATTGAAAAAATATACTTAAAACTTAAAACAACCAATTTATATAGTGCTTCAGTGCTAAAAGCAAGACAAAACCTTTTTACATATACAATTGTTTTATAACCAATTGAACATGTAACACCTAGGGTGATTTTTCAAAGGTTCTTTTCAAAAGTATCGAAGATACCGTGAATGGATTATACATCCAAGATTGTGGGCTAATGCAAGAGAGCACCCTTCGCCTATTTAGTCCCCCCTGCTTCTGCTATTCCCGCTGCACGCCTGCACACGAGATAAAACGATTGCGGATTAAAAGGTAACTTAAGAGTAACAGCAGTCGAGGATAACGTGCAGCCGTTTGCACCAATCAGTGGCGGCAAACTGCAGAAAGCATCTTCCCGCTTACAACAACGTTGCGAAGTGTTTTCTGGCGACTGCCCGCTGCTGATACGTCCTCGTTAAAACAAGCGTAGCTTTGTTGGAAATGTATGCTCATAGAAAAGTAGAAAAGAAAACTCCTAAGAAATGGCTTTTATTAAGATTTGAAAGAAACTTTTATACTCGTATCTGTTTTTAGTCAAGATGCAGACTTTGAATAGTATTATACCAAGTTAGTGTGCATGTCCCCTTATTTCCTTGTGGGATTTTTATCACTGTATCTGTGTTAAAACTAGCAATAGTGTTCATCGCACACTATTGCCCTAATTTTTAATGCTATACGAAATATCTTTAGTTTGACGTAATAAATTTTTTCTAATACTTGCGATTAATACTGCTCCAAAAGAGTGAGATGTTCCCACAAATTTTGTGTTTCAGTTACTCTGATATTTGTTTCATTACTATTTGTCCTCATAGAAGCAATGAAAGATAACTAATACGTTGGGGCATGGTAAAGAATGGTCTTAGTCGTAATCTCCAACGGGAACCTGAAAGAGACGCGTGGGATGGGACAAGATAAGTCACCTTCTACAGACAGGTGATGTGAAATGATCAGAATGCGACTTGATAAAAGTAGAACCATATAGATTTTGTGTCGGATAAGACCATGTAGATAATCTTCGCCATAATACTTATGAGGTGGTGACATTACATGTGTAAATCTTTGCAAGGCGAGTTTATGATTTCTTGTTTAAAGACACGAAGACGAAGCAGTTGGGCGTGTTCAAGACATGTTGGTTTTATACATCATGGTCGACACGTTAGTTCAAGAGATTCTCAAGTCAAAAAATGGTACATTCCGTAGTTTGTAAAAAGCTACAGTTCGAAAGCAAGAAAAATTATGATACAACTTAAAATATTCCATAATTATTGGATTACTACAGTTATAATTCCTCATTTGTGGTCTAATATAATTAATTTTCTTGGTTGTTGCGAGCAAGTAAGTTTGCTGCTACGCAGCAGTCTGACATATTACCCGTTACAACAATGCTTCGAAAACGTAGAAAATTATTCCGAGTAGAAGAGACTATTAAGACAAGTTTCTTTTGTACGGCTGCTGTGTCCAGAAATTTATTTTTAATGACAGACCGTTCAGTTGTTCTAGCTTACGTCTCGGACATGTGAAACCTTCCGCATTACCCACCTCTTGTTAAGCGCGAGAATATTTTAACTGCTTCTCTTTAACGCTTCTACTTTATTCAAGTTTGCTAATCGATAGGGCCGGGCGTACATAATATACTAAACCTACACCCAAAAAGTCACATNTGACACTACTCACTGACTCTTCCTCTGCCGGAGTCTGAACCCCGGCCTTGGTTGACTGACTCACCCGGCTGCCTCGCATCTCTCGGCGTGAAGATACAACTACTGAGTGACCTCTGCCTCGCGGCGAGGCCACTGAACCACTCTCCTCCATCTCGGCTGCGCTCGTGATTTAACTCGTTCGTCGCTATATTGAAGCTACTTTTGTCAGCAATTTCTCGGGAGAGAATTGGGGAGTTCCCCTGTTTAACTCGGGCATGTTTGTGCCCGATTGTGTGTCTTGCCAGTGTATTGTGCTCTCCAGCCAGAGTGGAGGAAGGGTGAGGATGGTTTTTCGGGGATTCCTACGGTACTATTTTCTGATCTGAGGTCTGCACAATTCTGGTCGGGGGCACTCCCTGCTTCCTTCGTCGTGAGCCACCTATCTTCCGTTTCTCTTGCGTGGCTGAAGGTTTTCCCCCGAACTATTAGCCTTGGGACTTTTCCTGTGTCCTTCGAGCCTCAGTTCATATCCGGGGGTGAATCCCCGGGTTGAAAGTTTCGTGGTCAGTTGCCTGCCCTGGATATGTATTAATAATATTGCAGGGTGTGGTAACAGCGCTATGCCTATTCTAGTATGCGGCATGTGTAAATTTTCATAACGAAACACTCAGAATCTTACGACATGCGTATTTTCGTACATAAAAATGTGTAAATAGTTCAACTAAAAAGTGTATTTGCTGCACAGCGAGCATATTTGAAAACCACTAAATAATATTTTATAACTTTCTGAAAGCAATGCAAAGTAGCAGTGTCTAAAGCACGAAATGAAATAACGCCTCGTAACGGTGAAGTAAGTTCAAGTAACAGGAGTGCCAAGTGCCACCAATACAGATCAGCTACGGCACAATGCTTCATAAAACATTATTACTTACAATATCACTTTTTTGATAGTATAAGTAAATACAGTATTATTGCAATAACAATAGAACTAATATTTTGCTAGAAAAGTAATTCAATGTATAAATCGTTAGTTTGTACGTTACATCAACGTTGGCGTACACACAATCATCTGTGCTCAATAATAAAGCACCGTCGGTCCTATCTGGTGTCAAACTCCTGGACAGGGCAGATGGCAGCGTAGGTAACGGTGCTACATCCAAGATTGTGGGCTGATGCAAGAGAGCACCCTTCGCATATTTAGTTCCCCCTGCTTCTGCTATTCCCGCTGCACACCTGCACACGAGATAAAACTACTGTGGAGTAAAAAGTAACTTAAGAGTAACAGCAGTCGAGGATAACATGCAGCCGTGTGCACCAATCAGTGGCGGGAAACTGCAGAAAGCATTTTCCCGCTTACAACAACGTTGCGAAGTGTTTTCTGGGGACTGCGTGCTGCTGATACGTCCCCGTTAAAACAAGCGTAGCTTTGTTGGAAATATATGCTCATAGAAAAGTAGAAAAGAAAACTCCTAAGAAATGGCTTTTATTAAGATTTGAAAGAAACTTTTATACTCGTATCTGTTTTTAGTCAAGATGCATATCATCAAGCCTTCCACGAGATTATTGTCTTACATAATAATAATATTTGTATTATTTAGGACAGTGCACTATTACTGTTATTTATTTTACAGGTCAGTGCAATTTTATTACAGTAAAATTTGCGTATAAAACCTTTTTTGTGCAGCTTTTATTGAGAGTTCCTAAGGTACGCGTACATATTTTCATGCTGTGATTTATAAGTTAAGATGCGTAGGGCAAAACGTGAACTCATTCGCGTAGTTGAAAGTTGGCCCCATAATATCTATGCCTACAGCTGCTGGACAAATGTTTCGTATCTCAAAGAAAATTTCTACGATGTCCATTTAAATGTACGTGAGACCCATTCTAAACTAAATTTAGCGGCTTATTGCACCGAGTTCATTAGGCTGTGTGGTTAGCATCTGTGAAGTCACGACATAGCCCGTTGACTGTCTAACGTCTGTATTTCCCTTTAGCATCCCTGTACGTTTTTACATCGAATATGTCACCTTGCTCCTTCTATTTTGTAGTATGGTATTATAGCGTAAAACTTNATCCCTGTACGTTTTTACATCGAATATGTCACCTTGCTCCTTCTATTTTGTAGTATGGTATTATAGCGTAAAACTTGTGCTGTAGAATTTCACAGACTGAAGATTTCTAAAGTACACATCCAGGTACAATTTTTATGTATACGGGTAAAATGTAACTGAAATATGCGCAGCTGGGATTTTATTAAATGCTTTGAAAGCTGGCGTATGTTGAAATGTCCCAGAATACGTTCTCTCATATTTCATAATGGAAGGGTTTGTTGGTTCATCACGTCAAGCAGAAATGCGCGCGTGTGTTTGCGGTGAAAAAAAAGGCATGAGCGGGGAGGGGGTTGTGCATTACATTTCGATAATATTGTGAGAGTATTGTATGTTTGACGGTAATGCGGCCAGACGCAGTTTTAATGAGTTTTCCTGCCCGTTAGTCTGTCAATCGGCATTATCAGCGTGAATGCCGAGTTGTTAAAATTTTCCAGCACTACCTGTCATTTTCAGAGCGCGTTTTTACTGTATCGTTGATTCGTTCCGAATTTGCACGTGCGGTTTTCATAGAAATTCCAAACAAATTTTATTTCGAGGCTGAAATCACCGTGGCACCATTATGATCGCAACTGGTGGAATACACTGTAAACGAGAAAAAATTGAACTGAAGACTTTTTATTAAAGAATTAGAGCAATGAATTGCTGATAGCGTGAACCAAGTAGAAATGACTTTGAAATTTATGATTCCAGCTCCTCTTCACGTATTTATTTAATTACTCATTTGGAAACTCAATATAACTTCAGATACTTGCTAATTGAGTAAACAGTTCCACACAACGACCGTTTAGTCATCACTTTTACGATCGTCGGGTTCCACAAAATTTTATATGGTTCGGGTGAAGTGTTCGAATCAAACATTCAAACCCGTGTGACTGTTGTAATGCCATTTATGCTTCTGTCCCGATTAAGGTTTTTTAAATGTATTTATTGATATGGAGTAAGTAGTCCGGATTGAAGTGGCACCCGAACTGGGTGCACTCATTTAGTGTGTGCTCAGGAAATATCTGCATGACTTAGCTGTTTAATTCCGAATTATAGCGTGTATATGTCGTTTATATAATTTTGAATGAACTCTCAAAAAAGTTTATTCGAAATCATGTAATATAGTAATATGATGTTGGCCTCGCAGATAGTTTACCTAAGTGTGTGTATGCGCATTTAGCTCTGTTTCTTTCTGTTTTATGTGCTGGTACAATCCAATCTGAAGTAGGCCCTACCTGCAATTTAGAATTTTTTTGCGAATATATATATATCAATCAATAAACTTGGAAGCAAACAAGAGACATTTTACATATATATCTTCCATAAATTTTTTTCAAAATTACTGCAGGCTATTTAAGAAAAAAATTATTCATACTTTCAGATACATCAATAAATTATAAGACATGTCTTAGATGCCCGTTTGTGTATAGTATTTACGATAGTGAAGTTGACTGCACCGAAACCCTACCAAATACTAGCTTCAGAGTTTCAGAAATGAGTGACGTTCAATTTTTAAAACAAATGATACGTCATATAAATGTGTGTAAAACTTTAGTAAGTACAGTTAAGTTTTAAACTTTAAAAAGGTTTGTATCAATAAATATGTTGTAATATAATATACAATGCGATATTAATANCCTACAAAATACTAGCTTCAGAGTTTCAGAAATGAGTGACGTTCAATTTTTAAAACAAATGATACGTCATATAAATTTGTGTAAAACTTTAGTAACTACAGTTATGTTTTAAACTTTAAAAAGGTTTGTATCAATAAATATGTTGTAATATAATATACAATGCGATATTAATAGTTTGTTATATTTTTAAGATGGCAATACTGTAAACAAATGATTGGCTATCATGCTACCGTTGGAGTGTCATGGCGCTATTATGTGCCTTGTTGAAATTATATTGTTCTTTCTTAAAACTAATAAATAGCTTATTCAAGTGATCAGGAGTATTTCTTTATAAAACCTACAGGTTATGGGCCCAGACACCTAATCTTGTATGGTTGAAGTAAAATAGTGCACGTAAATACTGCAACAACAGTTGTTTAATATCGTCGACGTAAGAAGTGTCGTTTGAGGTTAGCACGACCAAGCGGCAGCGTGGCGAGAAGGAAAACTTGTTCAGAACGGACAAGGAAGGAAAGTTTTGCAAGAAGGAAGGAAGGAAGGAAGAGCAAGATGGATGGCATGACACATCAAAGTACAGTTATTAAACTGGAAGGCGCCAAGAACTGGAACATCTGGAAATTCCAAACGTCAGTTTTACTGCGAGGTCAAGGTTTATATGATGTGGTCGAAGGTCGCACCTTGAAGCCAGAGGTTGTTACGGAGAGACCAGCCTGGGAAAGTATGGATGCGAAGGCTCAAACCTTACTGGTCACGAGAATGTCAGAAGACGTGATGCTGCATATTATCACATGCACTACTGCTGCGGAGATGTGGCGAAAATTACTAAGTGTATATGAACAGAGAAGTGAAACAAATATTCACATAATACAACAGCGATTCTTTCAATATAAGTATGAAGAAGGTACAGAAATGTCTGTTTTCCTGTCGAAAATTCAAGGAATGCAGAATCATTTAAAACAGATGGGTGAAGAAATCTCAGATAAATAGGTCATAACAAAAGTGTTAATGTCACTGCCCGACGGCTATAAACATTTTGTATCAGCTTGGGAGTCGGCACCGGATGATAAACAAACTTATGAAAACCTGGTAGCTAGATTATTAGTCGAGGAAGAAAGATTACAAGAGAAAGGAGGAGCAGCGCAGTCTTCAGCTTTCGTCGCTAAAAAAAGGGACAAGAGAAATATTAAATGTTTCATGTGCAATAAGTTAGGACATTATGCAAGTGAATGCAGAAGTAATAATAATTCAATGGAAAATCGAGACAGTCGTAATAACCGGTCAGACAATAAATGTTTTTATTGTAATAAATCCGGCCATAACAAGAATCAGTGCCGCTTCAAGAAAAACAAGGATAGTAACGCGTTTGTGGTGTCAAACTCCTTTGAAAAACAATGTCAAGAAACAGAGTGGTTAATTGATTCCGGCGCAAGTGAACATATGTGTTGCAAACGTGAGTTGTTTACCTCATTCACGAGTTTATCAAATAAATTCGTAATCTTGGGTGACGGAACGCAAATTAGTGCACAGGGGCGCGGACAGATGGCGGTACAAGTCTCAAATGGCAAAGAATGGATTGACACAACCATAGACAACGTGTTGTACGTGCCTGATTTAAAAACAAATTTATTCTCTGTGCAATGCGTCACTGCAAGAGGTTATGTCATGATGACAGATGAAAACTTATGCAGATTTTACAAGAAAAATAAGTTGTTGGCAATCGCGGAACGAGCTGGAAATATGTATAACCCGAACTTTCGCTATAAATGCGGGGTAGCAGGTACTGCACAAGTCCAGTCGGACATAAATGAGTGGCATGAAAAACTTGTTCATCAAAACATGACGTACGTGAAAAATGTTCTGAAAAACAATAATGTTAACGTAAACGATAGCTGTGTTGGGAAATGCGAAAGTTGTTTAGAAGGGAAAATTCATCGTTTACCTTTTTCTAACAGTGATAGTAAAACAACGAGGACGTGTGAGTTAATTCATGACGATACCTGTGGCCCCATGGAGGAAACATCTGTGGGAGGTTCGAGGTATTTTGTGGCGCTGAAAGACGACTATTCAAAATATAGAAATGTTTACTTCGTCAAAGGAAAACATGAAGTGAAAAAATGCATCGAGAAATTTATAAACAGAGCGGAAAATGAAACTGGAAATAAGTGAAGTATTTCAGGAGCGACAATGGATTCGAGTTTGTAAATAAGGAGGTGGAAGGATTGTTTCTCAACCGGGGAATAATACATCAACGCACAGTCCCTTACACACCTGAACAAAACGGCAAGGCAGAGAGAGAAAATAGAACACTTATTGAATCTGCTAGAACCATGCTATGCGCTAAAAATCTGCCTAAGTCATTGTGGGCGGAAGCAATTAACACGGCAGCGTATGTGTTAAATAGAACTGGGAAGAGCACTGAAGTTGATAAAACTCCATGCGAACTGTGGACAAAGAAAACTTTTGATATTCAAACATTAAAAATATTCGGTTCACCTGTGGTTGTCGATGTCCCTCAAGAAAAAAGGAAAAAGCGGGACTCTAAAGGAGAAAAAGGAATAGTAGTTGGTTACGGAGAAGACGTAAAAGGGTACAGAATATTTTACATATACACTGTAGAAGTAAAACGGGACATTGTGTGTATAGAGCAAGAAAAGACACAAGAAAAACAGCAGTTGGTAACGTGTGAAGTGGAAAATTTGGTGTCAGAAGAAACCATATGCGTACCAGATACAAATGGGAGGGATGTTGATGAAGAACTGAGCTGTGAACAAGAACGGAGACCGTCAGAAAGTCAAGTCGAGACCGAAGGTAGTGATTATGAACCATGTTACAGTGGTAAAGAAACAGAAACTGAAGTCACCATCTCCTCAGAAGCTGACGATGCACTACAAAGTTCACCAGATACTCACCAAGATCAGCGGAGAAGCAAACGAGCGAGAAACCAAACGTCGTTCTACAAGTCTAACAATATTTATTCGATGGATGAGGAGCCAAAGACGTACGAAGAGGCAATGAGAAGAGAAGATGCAAGTAAGCGGAAAGAAGCTATAAGTAGGGAAGTACAGACTCTAAATGAAAACAATACAAGGGAGGTGTGCGATACTTGTGTAAATGAAAATACTGCAAGCAGTAAGTGGGTTTTTAAGTTAAAGAAAACTGGTAATGATATACAGTATAAAGCTAGGTTGGTAGCTAGGGGTTTTGAACAAAATGATGACTTGAATTTAAATGAGATTTATGCACCTGTGGCTAAATTGTCAACTTTCAGATTATTCACAGCCATAGCAACCGAGCGTAACTTACCTATTTACCAAATGGATGTAACTGGGGCGTTTTTATACGGGGAAATTGATGAAGACATTTTTATTCATTTACCAGAAGGGGCATATTTTTATGATAAAAATATTGTCAAGTTAAACAAATCTTTGTATGGTCTAAAAAAATTACCCAAATATTGGAATGAAAAGTTCAACTCAGTTTTAACTAGAGGAGGCTTTGTGAGGTCACAGTGTGACTCATGTCTTTATTCAAAGTGCAATGATAAAGATCAAATGTATATTCTAATATATGTTGACGATTTGTTAATTTTTGGCACAAATGAGAACCAAATTTCTGATGTCAAACTAATGTTACAGAAAGAATTTAAAATGAAAGATTTGGGTTCAGTATCTGATTTTTTTGGAATAAATGTCAAACAAAACTTAGAAAGTGGTGTAACCAAATTAAGTCAGAAAAGCTATTTAGAAAATATATTGAGGAAATTCAAAATGGAAAACTGTAAGCCAATGTCAACCCCCATGGACCAAAATTTTAATGCTAAAATGTTTGAAAATAAGGAGTGCCAAACAGATCAAAATATTGAAAATGTATGTAGACAAATGATAGGATGCTAATGTATGCATCAGGCACAAGACCAGATCTGTGTGTAGCTGTTTCTATATTAAGCCGATACCAAAACAATGCAAACGATGTACTGTTAACGGCTTTAAAAAGGGTATTAAGATATGTAAAACAAACTATTGATTATAAATTGGTTTATAAATGTAATGATAAATCGCTAGTGGGTTACTGCGATGCTGATTGGGCAGGAGATCTCAGAGATAGAAAATCTACCACTGGCTATTGTTTCATGTATTCAAATTGTTTGATTTCATGGTGTTCGAAGAAGCAATGCTCTGTAAGTCTCTCATCAACTGAGTCTGAATACATAGCAATTAGTATGGCAGCTAGTGAAGCATGTTGGTTACAAAATTTGTTAAATGATTTTAGGGTAAAAATTGTTGACCCGACTACAATTTTTTGTGACAACCAGTCCGCAATATCGGTTGCAAATACAAGTAGTGTCAAGCGGTTAAAACATATCGATATTAGATTTCACTATATTAAAGAATTAATAATAAAAGGTAGAGTGTCTCTGAAATATGTAAAAACTGAAGAACAGTTAGCTGATATGTTTACAAAAGCCCTAAACAAAGAGTTAATTTTTAAATTCACTAATCAGTGTGGAGTAACCATGTAAATTTATTTGTGTAAAATTTAGGTAAATATTGCATTGAGGGTGGGTGTTGTAATATAATATACAATGCAATATTAAAAGTTTGTTATATTTTTAAGATGGCAATACTGTAAACAAATGATTGGTTATCATGCTACCGCTGGAGTGTCATGGCGCTGTGTGCCTTGTTGAAATTATATTGTTCTTTCTTAAAACTAATAAATAGTTTATTCAAGTNAATACAAGTAGTGTCAAGCGGTTAAAACATATCGATATAAGATTTCACTATATTAAAGAATTAATAATAAAAGGTTGAGTGTCTCTGAAATATGTAAAAACTGAAGAACAGTTTCGTCTATACAAATGTTTTCGGGATTTGTTTCTCAATTTTTTTAAATTCACTAATCAGTGTGGAGTAACCATATATATTTATTTGTGTAAAATTTAGGTAAATATTGCATTGAGGGTGGGTGTTGTAATATAATATACAATGCAATATTAAAAGTTTGTTATATTTTTAAGATGGCAACACTGTAAACAAATGATTAGCTATCAAGCTACCGTTGGAGTGTCATGGCGCTATGTGCCTTGTTGAAATTATATTGTTCTTTCTTAAAACTAATAAATAGTTTATTCAAGTGATCCGGAGTATTTCTTTATAAAACCTACAACATATATTAAATATCCAAAATTATCTCCGAAATCTTTGTAATTATTTATTTTACCTTAGGTCTTTATTGTTATTTATTTTGTGTGTGACGATATAATGTTTTCAATATTTGAAATGTCCACGTCTGATTTCTCAGATGTGACAGCTGGTTGGGTAGATTTCGGCGCCAGTCCTCATTTTAGTGGAGATTATTCATAAGGCATACTTTAAGTGCTAAGATATGTGTATTATTTTTATGTAATAGATGTTTGTTTGCGTGTTCCTAAATGTATTGTACTTGGTTTTGTATATATTTTTGTATCCACCGTGTTTGCTTCAAGTGCCCTATGGATATTGGTAATCACGTAAAGATTTATAAAATAACAATCCAAACACGAGCTCAACACTTAGTGTGTTGAGCTCGTGTTATTTTGATAGCGCAATAGCCACAGACGGGTGAACAATAGCGCGCAGTTGCCGTCATGTATGGTTGTGCTGTATGTTGTCTTCAAAAGGCTTAGCGAGGAAGGGACATTTGGGGCATGGCTACTGTGTTCACACTCCAATAGTACAATCGGCCNGTCTTCAAAAGGCTTAGCGAGGAAGGGACATTTGGGGCATGGCTACTGTGTTCACACTCCAATAGTACAATCGGCCGGATGCGCGCTGTATGCCGCCATTGTTCACCTCCCTCCCCTCCCCCCTTCACATCATCTCTTCCGACTCGCCTCACCACACCTATTGGTACAGCCTTTTCCGTCCACCAAACACGTCCATTCATGAAGCCGTTGTGGATGTCTGCAATTTTGCTCGTTGTTTTCTCCCACGGTTTTTCATTGATAACTTTACAGTTTTATTCTGCTCGTCGTTCCTTTCATGTGTTTGATAGTCCATTCGATGTTTCTTCGGATATTTTGAAACGAGCCTTTGAAAAATCATCCTGGGAGTAACATGTCAACGTGTGTTTTAAATAACTTGTATAGCAGAATTATGTAACACTGTGATTAACTTTGAAGTATTGTATTTTTGAATAAATGAAACTTAAACTTAGTATCTTCCATTACTTTTAATGTTTATTTCGTATTAAATACGAGTTAAAACCATTGAGAGCAGCGATGTTTTGGCAACGACTAGTATAAAATAGTTCACTAAAATATTATTNAAATACGAGTTAAAACCATTGAGAGCAGCGATGTTTTGGCAACGACTAGTATAAAATAGTTCACTAAAATATTATCTTAACCTAGTTTTTTAGTATGTTATTTGTAAATTAAACGTTGCCTATTGATAATTGCAATTTTCAGGTAGAACTGAAGGAAACATATTTAATTGTTGCAGTTGAAAATATCAGCGCAAAATACGGCGCGTAGACCCTAGACACATGGTTTTTTTTTTCGTCCTAGGAAGAAACGAATAGGGGAAGCGGAGTTTGTCTCTCTCTCTCTCTCTCTCTCTCTATTTCTCTCTCTCTCTCTCTGTCTCTCTCTCTGTCTCTCTCTCTCTGTCTGTCTCTCTCTGTATCTCTCTCCCTCTCTGTATCTCTCTCCCTCTCTCTGTATCTCTCTGTCTCTCTCTCTCTCTCTCTCTCTCTCTCTCTCTCTGGGGAAGTTTCGTAGCGCTAGTAGTAGCAGGAAAATTATACATGTTTTCAATTTTAGCATATTTTATNTCTCTCTCTGGGGAAGTTTCGTAGCGCTAGTAGTAGCAGGAAAATTATACATGTTTTCAATTTTAGCATATTTTATACTTATTACAGCAAAAATAATGATTTTTGAATTTGTAATTTACAACTGAAACGAGGTTTTACTGTTTGAATACTTATAATATATTAAGATGTAATGGCGGGATGGTTACAAATCTGAAGATGGCAGAAGTGGCTACTGATNTTTGAATACTTATAATATATTAAGATGTAATGGCGGGATGGTTACAAATCTGAAGATGGCAGAAGTGGCTACTGATGACATGACATGGCGTGTTTCAGAATGAAGCATCAAGTTTGTACACGTTGTGTTTTTTAAACTTACTGTTGTGATAANGACATGACATGGCGTGTTTCAGAATGAAGCATCAAGTTTGTACACGTTGTGTTTTTTAAACTTACTGTTGTGATAAATTTGTTTTTCTACGACATACTGTAAAGTGCGTCGTGACCGCTGTGTTTGTGAAAGAGTATTGTTGCCATTACGTTACGTTGGACCAGTGTGTGTGTGTGTGNAGTGCGTCGTGACCGCTGTGTTTGTGAAAGAGTATTGTTGCCATTACGTTACGTTGGACCAGTGTGTGTGTGTGTGTAATTGCAAATATCGGACGTGCGAAATTTATACGGTTTAACCGTGAACGGGTTTTTTGACGAAATTAATAGTTTGAAAGTTACGTTTGTTTATTTATCAGTACGTGGCAACCTTGCCCTAGGTGTTTGAAACACAATTGTGTAACGTGTTTNAGTGCGTCGTGACCGCTGTGTTTGTGAAAGAGTATTGTTGCCATTACGTTACGTTGGACCAGTGTGTGTGTGTGTAATTGCAAATATCGGACGTGCGAAATTTATACGGTTTAACCGTGAACGGGTTTTTTTGGCGAAATTAATAGTTTTAAAGTTACGTTTGTTTATTTATCAGTACGTGGCAACCTTGCCCTAGGTGTTTGAAACACAATTGTGTAACGTGTTTNAAAGTTACGTTTGTTTATTTATCAGTACGTGGCAACCTTGCCCTAGGTGTTTGAAACACAATTGTGTAACGTGTTTGCGTTTCTGTGATTTGAATAGTTTGCCACAAGCCCAACAAACCCAGCCAAATAAATTTAAATAAATAATTTAATAAATCTAGAAAACAGTAAGTACCAATGAATTGAAATATGAGTGGAGTAAAAGTTACGGTAGGTTTTATTGTGTGCATGTTCATCACTTACTTTTAAGTTTGTCGCTACTACGTACGAAAAATAAGCGACACGAGTTGCGTGCTTGAATTGACCGTGTCTTTTCGTTGGACTGGTTGTTCCTTCGTTTTAATTTTGATTGCAACTGAGGCCGTCCGTTAAACGAAATAACCCAACACATATCAATACCAAGAGATTAAATACTACAGTTCTTCCCCCCCCTCCTCTCGTTTTAACAGGGTTAAACACAGTGTACTTGTAATGTGCTATGTCGTGTATAGCAAACATGTAACAATGTATAACCATAACCGTAAGAACTATCGTCAATATATATATATATATATACATTGTTAAAAAGTTCTAAAGCAGGCCTAAATAGGGTTATAGGTCTTAATTGTTAACATTTATACGAAATGGTTTTTGATATATGACCAAATGCTTTGAACAGCTGAAAACAGTTAACGAAGCATTTGACATTTAAAACGTAGTCACATCGCAGTGTTTCTCTTTACATGCAGCAGAAGGATACGTAATTGGTGACCAAAAGTAGAACTTCAGCAGGGCTTCAGAAAAGTGTGAAGTATCCGTGAATGGCCTATATTCTTTTNAATTGGTGACCAAAAGTAGAACTTCAGCAGGGCTTCAGAAAAGTGTGAAGTATCCGTGAATGGCCTATATTCTTTCGTCGATGTATTAGGAGACAATTACAGTATTTGAGTCACCACTCGATCAGTAACTACGCACACACACGTACACGCACACGTGCGCACATACACGTACACGCACACGCACACGCACACACACACACACACACACACACANCGCACACGCACACACACACACACACACACACACATATATATATATATTCTAGTATTACAACGGTGGTTCTTGATGCAGTGGCGGACATGCCAGGTTTTGTTGGTTGGAAATCCCTTAGAGGCTTCTAAAACTAGCATGAAAGAAAGAAATATCATAACAGGATAGGTTAAGTGTTCACAGAAGTGAAGTTAAAGATATATGTGTTAAGAGTGATGTAAAACAAAGTGATAAATATAATATGTTAAATTTGGCCAAATTTTAGACTCTAAAGCCGGTATGTCCTGATGGAAGATTCCTTGAACGACCCCATGCAAGCCTGAATGGCCACTTGTATTGATAGTTCTATGGAATATTTGGCCACCTGCTGGCCGTTTTCATGGACCGTTTTTGTAGTTGGTAGTGTGCATTTTTTGATGGACGTTTTCCTACAAAGTTAATATTTTAGCCGATCAGAGAGAGGGTGGCAGTAAAATTTTTTGCATTGATTTTAGAAAGAGTATATGACTATCAAATATGAATAAATAGTCACATAAAAAAAACATAAAAATGTTTTACTGATTTTAAAACAGCATTGTGTGAAAATTATGGGAAACTTTCGTGTTTATATAACATAAGTTCCATTTATAACAATATCACAATTTATCTCTGTGCATAAACGCTAATGATCAAGTCGTGAGTGAAGATTGTTCCTGAATCACAGTTGCAGAAGTAAAATCATAAAAAAAGGCAATCGTCTTTACTTGCGCGGCAACAAATATCGTTGGGTAGGTTGTTCCGAAGAACCTCCCAGGACTGNAAACTTTCGTGTTTATATAACATAAGTTCCATTTATAACAATATCACAATTTATCTCTGTGCATAAACGCTAATGCTCAAGTCGTGAGTGAAGATTGTTCCTGAATCACAGTTGCAGAAGTAAAATCATAAAAAAGGCAATCGTCTTTACTTGCGCGGCAACAAATATCGTTGGGTAGGTTGTTCCGAAGAACCTCCCAGGACTGCTTGCATGCAGACCCGGGTAGCAGGTCTCGTGGAAGCTTCCACCCGAGCTTGTACGGGAAGTGTTAACTTGGCATACAGGCTTCATTCAATATTATTTCCAGAATCTATGGGAAACTTAAAAAGCCACTCTTACGGTTTAAATTAGAAATTTTTCTGGTATTATTTAATAGCCTCAGACGTTCTGACAGCCCCATTCTCACGGGGGAAAAAAGTCTTGATTTATCACCGACTCCAAAGGAAGCTCTTACGCCTCCTGCTCGCCCTTGTGTTAGCGCGAAATGCGATCCACTAATAAGCTAGCAAGGTAAGAAAAACACTGCGTTTATCACTCGCAAACCTGGTAAAAAAAACCTTTAAGTATCTTCAGGAGCTAAACGTTTGAAGGAACCTCACATGAGCCAGTTTTTTATATAAAATAGTAATTAGGAACATTAAAAAGGCGTACATGCCATAACGCTGATGGTCGTGCAGCACATTAATTCTTCCAATCACACACAAATGTATCGTTTTAGGCGTTGCAGCAACACATTTGTGGAACTGTACTTCTATCTGCATGGAACTCTGTCAACATCGGCACCAATAAAAATAATGTGTTTGTGCTTTACGTTACTGGGAACACCTGTTTAAGAAACTTGCGGAAACAAGTCTCAGCAACCAATCGTACACCACCTAAACGTGAAAGACATCTCTCATTGGACTGTTTTCCTGCCGTGTAACGTGCAGACCGTTAAAACCAATTTGTGTGCAACGTCCCAGATAAGAGACAGTAACTGAAAACGATACAGTCATTAATACGTTGGCTCTCGTTGTAGAAGTTTCTCTGTGATCTCGGGTAGGCGCAGGGGCCGCGGTGGCTGAGCGGTTAGCCTGCTCGTCTCCCACCAAGGCGAACCGGGTTCAATCCCCGGCCGGATCACTCCCGGGTTTTCGGATTGGGCATCGTGCTGGATGATGCCGCTGGTCGGCGGGTTTTCTCGGTAATCTCCCGTTTCCCTAGCCCCTTCATTCCGGCGCTGCTCCATGCTCACATCGATCATCCTCATCGGCTCTCAAGACCTCGCTGTTAAAAGCTGCCCAAATCTCTTCACCCACTCACTGGCGCAATCAGGGCCACCCAACTCGAGAGCCAAGGAATGGTAATTTGAAGCCTGTGATCTTCTTGTGTATAGCAAAGTTTTCAAATTTCATATTTGAAATTATTCATTTATTCTACGTAGTTTGCGGTTTCACTGTTTGCGATAAGTTAATTTGACTCGCACTTGGAAGACAGATTTTCTTCAGTTCCATTCTGCTCAACTAGGGATTTTTTCTAAGGAGCTTTTCAGCCACATTCCAGACAGTTGCCAGTACAATTGCTTAGCTGTGAAACTTCGCAATACGCCGCCCTAACCTAATTATGCACAGTGCATAAATGGAAAAATAAATTGACAGAACTATTATCATGGGCAAGCGCTATTGCAACACATTCGTTGAATCAAAACCGTGAAATCGCTTCCTTAACTCCTTAACATACAAAGTAATTTTTAAGTTAGTGTGTTGCAAAAGTAATTATACATTTTTGGCGTGAAAAGAAATAACGAATGCCTTATAACAAGTGACAATTTGGGCGCTATGGAAAGGGTTTCAGTAGAGCCATGGCACAAGAGGCAACCATTTATAAAATAGTTGGTCTTTCAGCAACAACCAATGGCATTGCCCAGAGAAAGGTGGTGTACGTATTGGTGCTAGCTTCTGTACTTGCGCGGCACCAACACCGACATCATGTCAGACGTGAACGAGTATACTCGGGATAGTATGTTGTAAGGTTTTGATTGGAAAGGGCTTACTAACGTCCCCCGGTGTTATGCCTGAAGACTTATCAGAGGACGGTTTACAAACTAACTTATGGCCTAACTTAAACTACAACCCATGCCTTGCCTAGAGTTCGAACCCAGAACCCTCCCTCATCGCAGACCGGCGGCGCACCAACCGACTGCGCCACGGGAGGTCGACTATATGTAAAGGGCTAAAAAGCATGTGCCTACTTCTTAAACGCCAATTAGCTATAATTTTTGCGCTAAATTCTTTGTGTTGCCAACACTTTGAAAAAGGTAAGTTGTGCCGTTAAAGTACGGTTTTGGTAACAAATTGTGTTTATAGTGGAGTGCACTATTACAGTTTTTTTAGTAGTACAAGATTGAGTTGCGTAAAATAAGATGGCGGTGTTCGTGTTTACGTTTTGTTATTAAGTTATACAGTTATAAATTATCTACGGTTCGCGAGGTACGTTTCAAACGAGTCGTCTTAAGGCTGTTGCCTGGTTTGAGAATTTGGTATAGAGAAATATATGATAGTGAAAGTATGTATTCTTAACGTTTATACATAGATACATACTACGTGAAACTTTTTTGAGCAGAAAAATACGTACTTATTTGCTATCGAAGCCTTTTGTAACATTAGAGAATAATCTGTTACCTAGATGATCAGAAAACTTTATCATTAAATAAAAAGTTACTGAAAAACCAATTGTTATACCTCTTTACAGAGATTGAGAGTATAATTTCTCACACTTAGGTATTTCTTTCAAGTTTACATATTCAAAATTGGNATACCTCTTTACAGAGATTGAGAGTATAATTTCTCACACTTAGGTATTTCTTTCAAGTTTACATATTCAAAATTGGTTTAAAAAAACCTAATTTCATTAATTTACCAAATTCTCAACCAGGCAAAAGCCTTAAGGGCCTTATATAGATACCATATGAATCTTACCGTAAATCATTGTGTCGACTATAATAAAAAAAAAACCGCGTGATATTTCAAAGTAAAATTTTTTTCAGGGCAGAAATGAGTCAATATTTTATTTCCCATTCANAAAAAAAAACCGCGTGATATTTCAAAGTAAAATTTTTTTCAGGGCAGAAATGAGTCAATATTTTATTTCCCATTCATAATTTGGTTATTAAAACAAATATTTAGCCGTTGAAAAGTGTCAAATTGAGCAAAATTCGCTTTAAGTACCCCTCTGTTTACTATATTTATCCTTCCGTCAAAAAAGTTTGAATAATTTTTAGCAACGAAGCTGTTTTTCTGAATATATTGCTGTATTAAAAGCCTATAGTCATTGCTTAAAATTCTGAGGAAACGGATGACACGCAAAGCTTGTTTTACGTTATTTATCCGTAGCCGTCGCAATGCTTCCTTGTGGCTGCATGTGACCTTGAGGAATTCACTCTTGTTTTCTAGGGATTGCCCTTACGATTGATTGATTCCCTGCTATATATTGTCTGGAGTATACGGGGATATACTGGAATCTCACATCTCAGTCAATAAGACACCCTGATATTCCTGCCATGCACCCAGGCCTACAGCGAGGTCAAGGGAAAACAAACCATATATGCTGCCTTACTCATCCGTTTGTATTAAAAGTTACAACCCATTCATAAAATTGATAATCGTAAGGTGCTCTGCACACTATCCCTGGGGATGTACGGTTTCCGTTCAACAGTAAGGCGTGTTCAAATTGCCAATTTGGTAATTTAGTGATTTGCAATTTATCGTAGTTATATTGAAGTACCTTGATATTTACTTGTTTACTGATGGTGCTACTATCTGTCGAGCAAATTTGTAGTCTGTATAACACACACATGATTTTAACAGTGCCAGACATTGATTTTCATAATGGCTGCCATATAAAAATTTGATAAGTTTGGCATAACTATTTAAAAATTTAACCCAATTAAAGAAACATTGTTATGCTTGTAGTATCCATTAGAATCTTCGTTTACACAACCTCTTTTTAAAGGCAATTTTGTAGGATAAAACCGAATAAGAAAATAAGGATTTTATACCATATCTTGGAAAGCAATCAACCTATTTCCTCCAAATTTTTCACACAAGTAGTGTTACGGTAGCCCATGTAAACGTACGTTTTTATGGCTCAGAAACTTATTTTCAAAGTAATGGCAGTGTAAATATTTTAGGTAAGTGACTACTATAATTCAAATCATTATTGGATTGATTATGTCCGATGTTGATGATTCGAATCTAACCTGTGATGCAGTTTATTGCACGCTAGCTTAATTTTACGAGATATTCTGAGTTTTAATCCCGGGGAAAGAACGCGTGTATTGTATATGAATAAAATGCCTGGACTAACTTGAATGTATTCTAGTTGTATTAATATAAGGTTGGAGGAAGTGAAAAACAACTCAAAGAACGTACTTATGTAAAAAGTTTTCTAATCTAAAACCATACCCACGTTTTTGATAGTGCTATTGGCAAAATAAGCAGTCGAACGTGTGAACACAGGAAGTGGCTAGTGCACAGCTCGCATGCGCACTCTGCATCATGTGAGTTGACGGAGGTTGTGGCAGTTGTCGGGACGCTGGGACAGCCACCGGACGAACAGCAGGATGCAGGCCGGTGAATGGCTGGTGACTGCAGAGGCGGGAAGGTCGAGCCCGCACCTCGCGTGGTTCCGGCTTTGCCAGCGCGGGAAGCGCGCTCTCGACGGCGACCTCCCGCCTCTTCTCTCTCGGCTGCATGGCCTTCCTGGTGACGTGCTACAGTCGCCGTCTTACAGTGCGTGTTGGGATTGGTACCTGGTACGACTGCGTGATATGGCGATGTATCGATCACGAAACGATGTTTCTGAAATATCGCAGTTGTGAGATGATACAGCAGTGTCGAGCAATAAACTGTATGGGATGTTGGTGATATTTCCTATATATCACCATCGATTTTCAATGTTCTTAGGTATCGATATATCGCACCGATACCGATATGGCCAACATGTTTCGAAACGATATGTAAAAATAGACACAGCACAGCCCTACTACCTGGAGTTATTTTGTTTTTCGAGGCTCAAACTCGTGGAACATATAAGGTCGACATTGACACACGTGAAGTGCGCCATCGTTGCTAGTGCTACGCGCAAGGCTCTGAACTGGCGTGCAATGTCTCCGTCGTGCTGCGTGTACCTATGGGACTTGAAACGCCGACCCCATACTTTTATTGATGGAAAGTCTGTAGAAAAGTTAAATTAATGCAACTATCGTAGTTTCGCAAGTGTCCAGCACTTTTCTCTGATGTACGCTGTGAGTAGGCGGTAGGCGTGAGCATTGTGTGGTGCTTGCTACGCATCCCTTACACAAGAATACAGATATTGGCCAATCGAAAACCACCGATTGAAATATGACGAAAACAAAAGAACGTAGAAAATGACACGNAAGAATACAGATATTGGCCAATCGAAAACCACCGATTGAAATATGACGAAAACAAAAGAACGTAGAAAATGACACGTGTTTTGTGTGTAATACTGTAACAATAGGAACTGACTTGCAGTATATATTATATGCAATTAAGTTTTGAAATTTTATTTCAACTCAACCTTGTACATTAAATTCACATGTGTGCGACAGTTAGCATTACAAAGCCAAAGTCTGGCGTGGGTATATATAGCTAAATATGTATTGTAGAAACGTGATGAAATATGTGGTATGGAATAATTAGAAAAGCTGTGGTAATGGAACCAGATTAAGTGTAGATACTGTTTTAAACTCAATTTTATGTGATAGTCATACAGTCCATGATAGTTTAAATAATTTAAGTGTTGAAAAATTCTACTTCCCTGGTATACATTTCGGTTGCTGTTTGCGTTTTATATCTCATGGCCACACAACAGTATTTGCCATACACACACATCAATGAACAAAGCAAGCATATATTACAAAGAAACTAATGTTTACTTTTTTGCATATGTGCTTTATAATACGTAATGACAATCTATTTAAGAAATCATAATAGAGTTTAAGAATGGCAACTTGTTTATGTCATCTTAACAAATACTTAAACACTTGTTAGATACTTTCGGAATACAGGGAAAGCATCTCCAGTAGCCAAACGTTGGGCCAACGCCGAAATGTCACTCGGGATTACGTTGGCCCAACATCACTTTTATGCTGGTTTCCAATTGAAATACAACGTTATCCAATTTAATGTTATGGTTGTGTGCACACTTTCAAGAGAAGTGTGTGTTTTTTTTTTCATGCAAACAATTATTTATGGGCTGTTCACGGTAAAGTGAGCACTTTTGAGGCCCTATAGCAACTTTTTCCTTTCAGCCATTTTTTATCCTTTAATTACCTTTTAAAATAAATGTTGCCATGTAAGTAATAAAAAGGGNCTTTCAAGAGAAGTGTGTGTTTTTTTTTCATGCAAACAATTATTTATGGGCTGTTCACGGTAAAGTGAGCACTTTTGAGGCCCTATAGTAACTTTTTCCTTTCAGCCATTTTTTATCCTTTAATTACCTTTTAAAATAAATGTTGCCATGTAAGTAATAAAAAGAGCGTGTTTATTCCACTGCACTCGGAAGTTAACGTTTACGGCTAAAATAAAATTAATTTGACTATTCAGAATGAGAGGACTTTCCAAAGTGCTCACTTTACCGGGAATAGCCTATACCAGCATGTTACGACGTTGGTAATGTGTTTAGGAAAGATGTGTTATAGCCGCCGCCGATCTCTCATTTGCCCCGGAATGGCGCGCTGTCACGAGACCAGGAACAGAAGTTCCCATAACTCGTTAAGTGGGTTTGCAAATCTAGTTGCAGCCCGACAGACTTGGGTCATATCACTGAGCCGGCGGCGGGCGGTCTGCTGTGTTTATGTTAAAGATGGGCTCCGGGCCCGTAGTTATAGCTGTAACAACCACTGTTGCTATCTGAATATCAGGGAGGAAGTGAAGCTCCCCACCAGTCTCCTGACGGTAGTGTTGTGATATTGCATACATCACGTCAACCATTAAACAACATTCTGCCAACGTTGGTTACGAGTGTTTTAAATACATTTTACCTACTAACGAAAATTTACAAAAAAAAAAGTTTTTATTCTATTATTCTTTGGCACTTTGCACTTCATATTACGACATGAAAATTTACTTGCTGATTGTTGGATTCAAACTTGCACCCTATTTATTATCAGCTCAAGGTGTAATCCACTTGACTACCGTAACTTCTTGTGGTAGGTGAAGTAACAAGTATATATAATTGTATTGCAGCTCGATATATCAGTGCTATATTCTTTTATGTATTTAAGTCAGAATTTACTACTTTGAAACTGAATTTAAGAGTTTAATATATTTTCCAACTAGTAACCACTACGCAACCGACACCAGCAAGTTAATTTTTTAATATTCTCCATGCTAAAATAACTAAAGCCATTGAGCAACAAACATTATTATATGAGTTTTTATTTAGAAAAATCTAGAATATCTTATGTCATAATGTCTGCAATGCAATGTTGCCCCTATGTAACAAATCACCAACTGTTATGTTCACAACAATTCCTCAATACAGGAGGAACCAAACAAGGTCTAAAGAAATATTGTTTTTAGTAATTCTATATTATAGGCTGTGAAAATTCATATGTTATTTCATTAAAATGATAATTTTNGTTTTTATTCTATTATTCTTTGGCACTTTTCACTTCATATTACGACATGAAAATTTACTTGCTGATTGTTGGATTCAAACTTGCACCCTATTTATTATCAGCTCAAGGTGTAATCCACTTGACAACCGTAACTTCTTGTGGTAGGTGAAGTAACAAGTATATATAATTGTATTGCAGCTCGATATATCTACTTTGAAACTGAATTTAAGAGTTTAATATATTTTCCAACTAGTAACCACTACGCAACCGACACCAGCAAGTTAATTTTTTAATATTCTCCATGCTAAAATAACTAAAGCCATTGAGCAACAAAAATTATTATATGAGTTTTTATTTAGAAAAATCTAGAATATCTTTTGTCATAATGTCTGCAATGCAATGTTGCCCCTATGTAACAAATCACCAACTGTTATGTTCACAACAATTCCTCAATACAGGAGGAACCAAACAAGGTCTAAAAGAAATATTGTTTTTAGTAATTCTATATTATAGGCTGTGAAAATTCATATGTTATTTCATTAAAATGATAATTTTTTATTAGTGAATTTATTTTGGTGGTACAATGTTGGCCCAACAAAGGTTTGCAGTAAACACTAAACGCCGACGATGTGTTTTCCAACACACATCCAACAAAGTAAATTTCAATTAATACAAGGTTTATGTGTTAAAAACATCGCTCTTTAATAATCATACAAAATTATACACACGTGCCGGTTCACATTACCATTTGTATGGAACGCTGCTTCATCGCTAAAAACTAGCTTAGACATGAATGTATCGTCTACCTCGTTCTGGGCAAGGAAACATCAGACCATCCCCTTCACATTGACGTGTCAAATGTGAACTCGCTTCCCCCTCACCCCCTCAAACCGAGCGTTACGAACGCCATACAAACCGTAACACCAGATATGCTGACAAGAGCGTGGAAAGAGTTTGTTGTTGCGTAAATGTCGTCCGGGCCGCTCATGGTTGTCACATTGAACATTTATGAATGGATGGTAAATAAACTTCACGGTTCCACGGTTCATTTGATTGGTCAATCAAGGTTGTAGGTGGTTTGGTTTTGATATTATAGACCTTCAAATTTGGGGTATTCTTTTATCATCAGCCTGTATTAAAAAGAAAATTATCTCAGATGTTGTTGTACACTGTTACTTAACATGTTGATTGACCAATGTTAGCCTAACAGAAAAATACGCACCTATTACCAACAGCGCGTTTACTAATGTGTTACTAACCCAAAACCAACCCTTTAAAATTACACTTGCGATATGTTATGGTATTTTATGATTTACTGACGACATTGTCAAGAGAGTGCTTAGTAATCTCGTAACATTTTCGTTGTATCACATTTTCCGATGGGCCAACGTTGTGTTAATGTGTGTGCCCTTACTCTTGGTTTTAGGTATTTGAGTGTGGTAATTCCTGTGAGGTTATGGCGATTATCTTAAATGTTAAGTGTATATAGTGATAGTATTTAATTTAAAAATACTAAGTTTTGAATATTTATTTTGTGGATTGCTTATAATTTAATTAGAAAATTGGTTTTGGCTCCTATTTAACTAAGACATTCATCCTTTAAGAAAGATGGCTATGCACAAAGACTTTTTAAAAAAATTGTAACAATAACTTTTTCACTCCAATTATCCAGAATAAGCCAGGAATTGAGATTAAATTGGGCCGGATAATCGATATTATACTCTATGTGTTAATGAACAAGACGAAGTGAGACAAGAAAAATGTGGCAATGTCTTGTGTCTAGGAGTACTAAAGGTTGGAAAAAGAAGGGGGAGAGGGGTAGGTGGAATAGATACCTAGCGACAACATTTTAAACGATTTTAACGATGGACTCCGAAGAGAGGCCGTCATCCTTCAGTGAAATGAAAAGCGGTAATGCCCACAANTTTAAACGATTTTAACGATGGACTCCGAAGAGAGGCCGTCATCCTTCAGTGAAATGAAAAGCGGTAATGCCCACAACAGAAGTTGGAACAGGAAACAGGATATCCCGAGAAAACACGCTGGCAATGCCTGCCACATTCCTCCCAAACNCACAACAGAAGTTGGAACAGGAAACAGGATATCCCGAGAAAACACGCTGGCAATGCCTGCCACATTCCTCCCAAACGGGAATTCAAGACCACATTGGCGGGAAGCCAGTGACTGGGGTCGTCACTTCTAAGACACCACAGCCTAGCAAAGCTCATACAAGAGATCATTTTTTGAGTTAACAGTTTTTTGTAACAGTGTTTGTATTATACATTTGGTTACAGTGTTTAATGTTACTCAAATTCCTGTTGTAGCAATATGATATGGGCTACTAGATCATCTCCCCGCAGGACTAATTAATCTTATTACTGGTCGAACAAGCTATCCGTAAGAACGCAAGGTGACGGGTCAAACAAACGAATGGATTCTAATCCCGGCGGGGTCACTCCCTGATTTTCGCATGTGGGAATCGTGCTNGTGACGGGTCAAACAAACGAATGGATTCTAATCCCGGCGGGGTCACTCCCTGATTTTCGCATGTGGGAATCGTGCCGGACGATACCGATGGTCAGCGGGTATTCTCGGGGATCTCCCATTTCCCCTGCCCTCTGCCCCATACTCACCTCACTTCACCCTCATTGGCTTTCAAGACCTAAATGCTAAGAGCCGTCCAAATCTCTCCACTCCATTCAGCAGGCTGTCATGCAATTTTATGTCTTTCATAAATCACATTTTTTCGCAAAAAGAACTGTATTTGGCGAGTGNTTCAGCAGGCTGTCATGCAATTTTATGTCTTTCATAAATCACATTTTTTCGCAAAAAGAACTGTATTTGGCGAGTGCAAGTATAGCAGTTCACGTTCAAATTTTTGTGGTTTTAGGTTAATCAAGGTTGTAGAAATTTAGTAAAAATTAAATCATGTTTATAAAGTTTTAGAGTGCTGTTGTTTTCACCACGTCAGTAGATGTACAGGACGGTACATCTTTCAAAGTTTTATATTAAAGGAACGGTTTTCATATGATGTGGTACTGTAAAAAGAGAAGGAACATTGGCTTACCGCATATACAGTTTGTGCAATGGAGTAACGGTACTCTATGAAGCTGTAATATTTGATGTATTGTTTCCAGCATAAAAAAAGGAAAGATAAAAATAACAAGCAAATACACTCAGAATTACACTGTCTTAAAATTTAGGACTCCTATGCAAACTTCGCAAAGACACAAAAAATGTTAGGATGTTATCCGTCATCTGATGTCATTAGGTTGCTAGCAACGACGCAAAATGATACCAAGGTGCTCGCAACAACGGACAGCTCTCAAGTATTTTTTGGATGTTGGATGGGTTTTGCGTAAACCCTTTCAGCTTTGCGTAGAAAGATACGACACGGGACGTGAAAATACTGGGCTTCGAACTACCAGACGATGCTGAGTTTTTTACTCACGTTATGGGTGTACAATGGCAATTTTCCTCAATTTTAAATGTTCTGCAACCAATTTACTGCATGATCCAAAAGACTGATAGATGCACGGAGAATATTTTGTTTCAGCTTCTGAAATACAGCAGCATCACTAAAGTACTGTTTGTGTTACGTTAACAGAAAAGTAGAGTGGATACATGAGCGACTTATTGGTGTAGAATCCCTTGTAAGCCGCGTGAGTGGGTGTGCTGCTTTTATCTATAAAATTATGTTAATTCACTCGCACATAGCTCCGCAATTAGCGTTCCGATATAAAAGTGGTGGTGTTAGATAAGCCCAGTAGCGTAACATCATGGAAGGAGGAGAGATTATATATTGATAAACCCCCCCCCCCCGATTAAAGCCCTTTACCGCGTAGGGTGCCATAAAATGGAGAATCCAAGGGTATCTAAATTTAACGATCTCACGTGCTTGTTTCCACTGTACCCGAGTTAATTGGCAAGATACCTGGTGTGTCTGTAAATAATGACAACGCTGTTGGTGTTCGAGAAGTAATTATATTTTAAACATAATTTTTCGTATCACTATTGGGAATAGTGTGTTTCTAATTCTTGTATGCGGTTTCACATTTCATTTAAAGATGCTTCTTGTTTTCTTTTATACATGTCATTTAGGTGCTACCACGTCAAAGTGAAAAATTTTTAAGTGTAGCAGAAATGTGTAAGAAGAGCGCCTAAAACTAGCCTTAGCTCTTAAGTTAGAGCTGTTGTTTCGCTACTGTATAATACCATTAAAATAAATGGATGTAATATTTTCTTGTCACGCATGGATTGTCAGGAAAGATTATACCTTGAATAGACTATACCTAAACGCTACTCTTTCTTCGCATTATTCAGTGTGAAAAAAAGTGTTTCTTTTTTACTGTTGTAAAATTTGCATAGGTGGGGCTGATGTCACTCGCGCCTTGTCCATAGTGGCGCGTGTAATCGATTTCCCACAGGTATGATGTCACCCGGTTCTAACCAGTTCCAACAGCACGGCCCATCTGAATGCTTGCTGGACCGTAGTTGCTTCTAAGAAACGCGCTCTTTCNTTCTAACCAGTTCCAACAGCACGGCCCATCTGAATGCTTGCTGGACCGTAGTTGCTTCTAAGAAACGCGCTCTTTCTCAAACAGCTTCTGACGCAAGCGACGTCTTCTGGGAGCACTTCGCTACAATTCCTAACGAAAAGTGGCTGTCGGGTTTGTCCTGCAGTCANACGCAAGCGACGTCTTCTGGGAGCACTTCGCTACAATTCCTAACGAAAAGTGGCTGTCGGGTTTGTCCTGCAGTCATTGGCATCTCGCATACGTTGTGAATGGTAGTCAGCGGGATCACGAAAAGGATTTAGAAACTGCAATTTGTTTTCAATATAGCAATGCATTTAAGCACAAACNGGTAGTCAGCGGGATCACGAAAAGGATTTAGAAACTGCAATTTGTTTTCAATATAGCAATGCATTTAAGCACAAACAATATTTTCGCATTAGTTTGTGTGATGGTGTTATTACTATTATTATGATTATCGTTATAAGCGTTTCCTTTAGGATNAATATTTTCGCATTAGTTTGTGTGATGGTGTTATTACTATTATTATGATTATCGTTATAAGCGTTTCCTTTAGGATTATTAAACATTTTTACTGTGCCAGATTGTATGAAAGCTTATGAATTACGCATTCTGCATTCGTAGATTATTTAGATTTACCAGCGACTCGGATCAGGGGGTGTTTAAACAGTCGTTATCTAATTATTTATTCTTGTGTTTTAAATTTCGCCTAAAGGAAACTAAGATTTTTTTGATAACAACATGCATTTCCGGATGCAGCGTTGTTACCAATATTTTGTATAGTACTGCTACAGCTTTTAAGGACGTAAAGTTACTGAATATGCGTTCTAAACATTTAAGTCCTCCTCTGAGAAAGTGTAAGGCGTACGGTACCATGTAAAACAGCGCAGCTCCGAAGTTACACGATCGAAGAAGAAACAGTAACCTCTAACCCATGTCAATAGTAATATTACATCGTACCGTGATACGTCCGTAAGAAATACGTAGGCCTGTGTGACTGCAAGGCCAGTAGTGCCACTTGATGGGCACGTTTATTTACTTTCCTGGGAAAGCAGACTTTCATCGCAATTGGGTAAAGGTGATTTAGGTAGAGAAACATTATTTTCTCGGGAAGAAAAATATTACCACTGTGGAGTCATACATGGTTCATGCTGGTTCCGTTAGGGAAAAATAACCACGNTTCTCGGGAAGAAAAATATTACCACTGTGGAGTCATACATGGTTCATGCTGGTTCCGTTAGGGAAAAATAACCACGCGTCCAGGTTGCAAAACATAGCTCCTTTCATCTTATCAATGTGTCAAAATTTTAGCCTGTGTAACTGAACGTGAACGGCGTACAGAGGGGTAAACAGAATGATCCTAAACTTTTCCTTATGGAAAATAGAGTAGAAAACATAATACGACCTACGATCTAACGTGTATATTAACGGACACTCACTCTTGAAGACTGGAAATTCAAAGTTCTTATTTGAAAAATGTAAAGAAAACTTTGCGAGATGAACCACAAAGTCGCGAATAGTGTTAGCCTGTCTCTCTTTCTGCCACAATCTGTTAACATTTGGCGGATGATAACATCGTCCCATCGTTATGAAATTAAGAGGTGCCGTATTATTAACAACAAAAAAGTATGATATCCATGGGTGTATATTATTTATCTCCCACCAAATGCTCACAGATTGCAGATATCGGATCAGGCTAACACTTTTTAACAAGNTTCTCGGGAAGAAAAATATTACCACTGTGGAGTCATACATGGTTCATGCTGGTTCCGTTAGGGAAAAATAACCACCCGTCCACGTTGCAAAACATAGCTCCTTTCATCTTATCAATGTGTCAAAATTTTAGCGTGTGTAACTGAACGTGAACGGCGTACAGAGGGGTAAACAGAATGATCCTGAACTTTTCCTTATGGAAAATAGAGTAGAAAACATAATACGACCTACGATCTAACGTGTATATTAACGGACACTCACTCTTGAAGACTGGAAATTCAAAGTTCTTATTTGAAAAATGTAAAGAAAACTTTGCGAGATGAACCACAAAGTCGTGAATAGTGTTAGCCTGTCTCTCTTTCTGCCACAATCTGTTAACATTTGGCGGATGATAACATCGTCCCATCGTTATGAAATTAAGAGGTGCCGTATTATTAACAACAAAAAAGTATGATATCCGTGGGTGTATATTATTTATCTCCCACCAAATGCTCACAGATTGCAGATATCGGATCAGGCTAACACTTTTTAACAAGTTTGTTTCATCCTACATAATGTGTGTGATATTTTGCAGGAAACTTTTTGTAGTTCACCATTTTTAAAGGCGCGTTTCCACATTAATAGTTTTAAGGTTTTGTGGATAGTTTTGGGTTACATGTTCACTCTGTGAACTTCGGGGTTCGTTCCACTCCGATGTTCTCTGTTCATTTCTCGTCGAGCGACCCCTGTAATTATATATCGATCCGGTATTTTAATTATGTTGTTTGATTTAGAAGGCGAAACGCACGTTGACTAATTTATTGTTCTTTTCAGAGTGTCTTTGAGCAACGTTTCTTGAGATTGCTTCCTC
>NQII01001153.1:222193-237491 GCA_002778355.1 Clitarchus hookeri
CCCCCCCAACAATTTTTGTGAATTCCAGTATGCAATTATCCTACTTAATGTTTCGTGGTCGTCAGTCTGTCGTTGAAATGAAGATTTTTAAAAGGAAGAAGGGAAAAAAATAAAACGTGACGGCTTCCAATAAGCTTGTCGGATCGTTAGTGATGCAGGATGCAAGGAAATGAGCTGTACCTCAGAAATGCAGTTAACGTTGGTTGGGGTTGGGGGGTTATTACCAAGAGTGCATGAAGAATTAACCGTGGTAACAGTTGCTCAAGTGACGCCTTTCACACGCGTTGTCGCGCGACTTCTTTTTAAACTAAGCACGCGCGCGCTCTAAGTGTACAGAAATGTGAGTACACTACGACAAAATACACGGGTTTTTAAATTTATTTCACGATCTGGACTACTTATCTACGTAATCACGGTAGGCCTTATACGTATCATCTTATAGTACGTGGGTATGTACAGGATTGATCACCTAAAACTTGCACTGCAAATATTTCGGAAATGAAAGGTGCTTGCTATTGATGTGCTGGTTGAAGTATAAGCATGGGCTCNAAACTTGCACTGCAAATATTTCGGAAATGAAAGGTGCTTGCTATTGATGTGCTGGTTGAAGTATAAGCATGGGCTCGTAATTTGCAGCCCAGACACATGCTGTTATATGTATTATAATGTGTATTTATTGAACAAAGTTACATATTTTCAAATGGAACAATACCTATTCACTTCAAGAAATTAAAACTAGATGGAATTATAACAATGGTGCTTTTTGCAGGATTAAAGTGCAAGTGCTATCGTATTATGACACTTTTAAATACCGACAGTTGTTTGCTGCAACTGCTTAGTTACCAGGCTACGATGTTCGTATGTGTATTTAAATTCTGTTTCCGTTACGCTGATTCCATTGGGACTTCTTTGTCGTTATTTTGTGATAGTTCATACGACCTAGACGTAGGACATGTTGGAAGAGGGCATGCACTAATTCGGAAAAGCCAAAATGCTCATTGTGTATGACGAATATAGGAAGAATGCTGAACGTTCTTGTAATGCACACGCCGAACGATATCCCTNAAAATGCTCATTGTGTATGACGAATATAGGAAGAATGCTGAACGTTCTTGTAATGCACACGCCGAACGATATCCCAATAGACGTCAACCAACACCCGAAATTGGTTAAAGAGGTTCGCAAATAATTGCACCCAAAAATACCACGTTGTACGTTTATGCGAAAATGTTACGTGAATTCATCGCCATCCCAGTCTCTCACCCTCCCCCTTGGCCCAGCCATAAAAAGATGATCCATCGCAAACGTTAATAAGACTGTTCAAGAACTAAAATATTTTTTTTTTTTTACATTTTACGGCATAGTAGTCCTCGTGCTATTCAATNGGGGTGTTATAACATACCGCGTATAGATAATAACTTGAAACAAATGCTCATTTGTTCGAAAAATAGTATTCATAATGCGTTTTAGCATAAAAATGTGCACTTTGATTTCCATCTTAATTCGTAAAAATTTCAAAAAGTTTAACACTAAGTTCGGTTTCAGTTGGAGTTACTTGCATCCCTCAGAGTGGCATATGAACCATTTATTTGAAATCCGACATCTAGATCACTTGTGGTAAAGGTTTAGCGTCTAGCTAGTTTGGCTTTAAATTTTATCTTAAAAATCAAAATTGAAATGCAGGCGAACCAGATAACGGATTTCCAAGAAAATATTTTTCATGACATTCTGATGACACGAACAATTATTTTGACTGTAACCTTATAAACAAATGATGTTAAATTTGAAAATAAGTTCCCACTCTTGAGTGCCTAAGTTACTTAGATCGCCGCAAGATGGCGCCACGAGCAAACGGAAGTTAATATATGGTTACCGCAAATCTGACNTTAGCATAAAAATGTGCACTTTAATTTCCATCTTAATTCGTAAAAATTTCAAAAATTTAACACTAAGTTTGGTTTCAGTTGGTGTTACTTGCATCCCTCAGAGTGGCATATGAACCATTTATTTGAAATCCGACATCTAGTTCACTTGTGGTGAAGGTTTAGCGTCTAGCTAGTTTGGCTTTAAATTTTATCTTAAAAATCAAAATTGAAATACAGGCGAACCAGATAACGGATTTCCAAGAAAATATTTTTCATGACATTCTGATGACACGAACAATTATTTTGACTGTAACCTTATAAACAAATGATGTTAAATTTGAAAATAAGTTCCCACTCTTGAGCGCCTAAGTTACTTAGATCGCCGCAAGATGGCGCCACGAGCAAACGGAAGTTAATATATGGTTACCGCAAATCTGACATGGAGACTAGCTGCACAAATAAGCGCAGAAAATCGCTTACGACCTACAGTACTTGAAAAAAATTTATTGCACTTCAGGTAAGCTAGGATGTAAGAAACAGAACACCCATTGTGCTCAAAAATAGTTTTATTTTAAACATTACTCAACGTTTCCAAAACAACCAATACTGTGAATCAGATTATAGCTCAAACAAAATTCTTGGAATAAGTATAGTGATTGGTGGTCGCAAAAAAGTATTTGCACGAATAAGTAAGAAATAATACAAAAGAACACTATGAGGATGCTAATATTTTGTATACAGCATGAATAACTGCTTCTGGTTGTCGAGGTATAGATTCCAACTTTTTTGTAGGCCCTAATCTATTTCCATATTTTATCCCAAGCCCGAAGTAGTGCATTTTTTAAACTGTTCTTTTCTGCCATGTTTAATTACCTGATATCTCCTTCCATTGGGTGAAAAAATATTCTCTGTTGTTAGGGTGTGGCGATTGTGGCGGAGTCAGTATTTTCTAGAAGAACTTTGGCAGTAATGTTTTGGTTGTTATACTTTTTAAGCAGAGAATGTTCTGGAGTTTTAATGTTTGTGCATTGCTCCGTAGATTACGTCACAGTACCTCCACGTACAACATACGTTATTGTACGTTATGTACTTAATATTGTTTGTACATTTTCAGCTCTTTATTACAGAATTATGCCCCAAACCATAACGTTGCCGCCCTCATGCCTAACGGTGTACAAACAATTTGTCGGCTGTGGGGCCGTATTCTTCTTTTCAAAACTGTAAAGTTTTTTTTGTAAGAAAACTCTAAATGTGATCATGTCTAAAAAACACTCATTGCCAAAAAATCGTACGTGCGATCAATCTAAAAAAAATTCTGGTAAACTTACAAAACTGAATTGGAAATTTTCAACCTACATGTCGTATGGAAATTTACACATCTGGCTACAAATATGGAATGTTTAGCTTCGCTACTATACAAAGTTGGGAAGTTTCCAACGCATTTTACTGTTTCCAGAGCAAATGTAGGAACGCTAGCATGAATGCATGGGAAATAACTTTACCATTCGCACTTTTTCACTCTACGTATACACTCTTATAGTAAATTTGCGAATNATGAATGCATGGGAAATAACTTTACCATTCGCACTTTTTCACTCTACGTATACACTCTTATAGTAAATTTGCGAATCATTTCTTAGAGTGATGCGTTTGAGCGAAACTAAGTCTTTCACCCCTCCGATTACTTTATTTATTAGTGTTTTTATCGTGTTTATCGTCCACTGAACTCCTCCGACATAAAGAGAAGACCTGCATTGATGTTGACGCCAGGTCTTGGTTAAACACCTTTTGTTTTTCTTGGTTTATTCAAGGCCGTTCTTACAATGTGTCGTCTTTATCTTTTAGCCGACTTTGACAGACGACCGGTTTTGGACCTATCTTCCGTTGTGCCCGTTTCTTCTTTTCGGTTTATATTGAAAAGTGCAGTAGAGCACTCGAGTTTCAACAGCCTTCCAATTAACCTGAAACTTTTCCTACACATAATATACGCCGTGCATTCCAAGGAGGTAGCTTGTATCATTCCGCCTGTCCGCGTTCTTGGCAGATATTAGTTTTGTTTCCGGCAACCAACACATGCCTCACGAGTAGCCTGCTGTCAGAATCGCGCCTCGTTCCGCTTTCGCATTTTGAATTTAGTTATCGTATTTATAATGTATTGTATTCTGTACACTTAGTATCAATTTTTTTTACGTGACCAGCCATAGGGCAGTTACCTAGGCACTTGTGCCCTTTTTGAGTAATGCGGAGGTATAGGAGTTTTCTTTTGTTCTTGATTTTCCCCCTACCTTTATGTTTGACCAGGAAACTTTCAACTTATTTTGCCAAGTTACAAGCAATCAATTTTTTTTTTTCGATATTTATTTATTTTTTATTGCGTTGCTATTACATCACCACGTTGTTTGATTAACTATTTATGCTACTAGGTTGCCTGGAAGGTGAGGGTGGTTGCAAATTATCTTACATACCACCCTGACTCCCCTATCAGCCTGCTGGTCATTTTCTATTCTACCACTTCAATCTAAAGCTATGCCGCGCACTATTCTAGTCTACGTATTTTTCATCCGTAAATCCTTTCTTCCGAATTGGAGCTGTGTCCTCGAGAGGGGCCTGTTTACTCCTTTTCGATCCCCCTGACCACACTCAACTGACCATCATTCTGGATAATTGTCTTTTCCATCTCGTTTCCCATTTACTTTGCTTGTGTCTGCATATTCCGGGTTCGTGATCCTTGTTTCTTGACTTGGTTTTTTGTTAATCCATTACTCGCGTCGTTGTCCGTCCCCCCCACTCTAAACCACATCAGTTGCCTTCTGATGTTATCTTATTCAAATTATAAAGTTATATCCCTTTTGCGTTGGGATTATCCGAAGCTGTGTAATGAGTCCGTTCCACTACGAGGTTTATATAGCGGGTTTATATATACCACCTCCGGGCAAGTGGGTCCCACTTTCAGGTTCGTAAAGCGGTTTTATTGGTATATTTAGGTAATTATATCCTTTTGCGGAAAGTGTTACCATATCTATATTTTATATTTTTTCACCTGGATTCTCTTTGAATCATTCTTAAAACTCCTGTATTATTTCACTATCTTTCTAGAGAATTCTTTCATTATCTTCGCGTTTTCCTTGTGAGACATATATTTCATAAATGTATATTGCACCTTCTTCTCTTCACAGGGCTTTACACAATTATGCCATAGAGTAGATCATCTCAAAATGTCAGAAATTATATACTGATGAAAAATACGTAGACTAGAATAGCGCCGCTATATAAGGCATGGCTTTAAATTATAATAGTAGAATAGAAAATTACCAGCAGGCTTTCAAGTAGTACAGTGTATTCTATTTGATAGATATGTCAAAAGTGAAAGTATAACAACTTGAAGCTATAAAGAAACGCTTTATAGTTCCCGTGATCTGTCCGAAGTTATGGCAGTGGATATGGTTATGTAGGCTTCAGATATTGTAAGCAGCGCAGCTCCTTGAGTCCTCAATAGCAATCCACGTGTATGCCTTGCTGATGTTCCAGAGAATGCTCTCCCAAGAAATACACTTTTACACTAGTTTAAACATGGTTTTAAAGCCAAGCCCTCGTACCGATGCCGATACTGCATGCATCTTGTAGAACAAATTTACCGTTTCTCCATCAAGAAACAGATGATATCCTGGAAGTATAACTTACTATCCAGGATCACATCAAGGTACTTCATTATTTTTTTCATCTCCATTGGTCTTCTCCTGAAGCAAATCATAGGTAATCGCTGAAGTCTTCCTTTAATAGCATCTTGATCGTTTTCTCGACAGCCGACTCCAACTTCCCAGTTATTATCCAATTTTACACTTTACTGATTGTATCTTCTGCAGTATCTTCCANTCGACAGCCGACTCCAACTTCCCAGTTATTATCCAATTTTACACTTTACTGATTGTATCTTCTGCAGTATCTTCCATTTTATTCTTCTCCACTTTTATATTAGTACAAGTGCATCGTCTGCATACGCAAACAATTGACAAACCTCATGAATCTGCAATGGTAACATGTCAAAAAGGATGTTCCATAGGATGGGCCCAAGAACCGACTCCTTGGGACATCCATCGACAGTCGTTTCCATACCACACATTGTTCATTTTATATCGACTCAAGGGGCCATCGAACTAATTTATTATTATATTTACAGATCTTGAGGACATTGTTTCTGTTTGGGCTGCCAAAGCACCTTAGGCCACCAGGCATTATCAAATGCACCAGTTATTCTAGGAATATTCCTAAGCTATAAAAGTCTGTTGAAGTCTTCACTATATCGACATCATCAAATAATGTCCTCTCGGTGGCTCGTCTTGTCCAGAAACTGTATTGTTTCCTATGCAATCCTTGTGTTGCTTCTAGGTAACTGAGAAGATTTGTATGCATTAGCTTTTTCAGTACCTTCCCAAGTACTGATAATGACGTTACGGGTCTGTAAGAGAATATTGAATAATTACTAAATAACCCAGCTATAGGTTAATTTACTGAGGGTGAAAGTGACAGAATTATATAAGATCTCAAAAATAAAAAGCCATCAGTATTACACTGAAGAGCCAAATAACTGATACACCTGCCTAATATCGTGTAGGGCTCCCGCGAGCACGCAGAAGTACCGCAAGACGACGTGGCATGGACTCGACTAATGTCTGAAGGTATGCAGGAGGCCATTCACACCATGAATCCTGCAGGGCAGTCCACAAATCCATAGGAGTCCGAGGCGGTGGAGATCTCTTCTGAACAGCACGTTGCAAGGCATCCCAGATATGCTCAATAATGTTCATGTCTGGTGATTTAGACGGCCAATGGAATGTCTAAAGTCAGAAGAGTGTTCCTGGAGCCACTCGGTAGCAACTCTCGACGTGTGGGGTGTCCATTGTCCTGCAGGAATTGTCCACGTCCGTCGGAATGCACAATGGACATGAATGGGTGCAGGTGATCGGACAGGATGCTTACGTATGTCATCTATCAGAATCGTATCTAGGCGTATCAGAGGTCCCATTTCACGCCAACTGCACACGCCGCATACCATGACAGAGCCTCCACCAGCTTGAACAGTCCCTTGTTGACATGTAGGGTCCATGGATTCATGAGGATGTCTCCATACTAGTAAACGTCCATCCTACCGATACAGTTGGAAACGAGACTCGTCAGAAAAGGCAACGTCTTTCCAGTCATCAACAGTCGAATGGCGGTGTTGGCGGGCCCAGGCGAGGCGTAAAGCTTTGTGTCGTGCAGTCAACTACGGTACACGAGTTGGCCTTCGGCTCCGAAAGCCCATATCAATGATGGTCCGTTGAATAGTTCTCACGCTGTCACTTGTTGATACCCCAGCATTGAAATCTGCGCAAATTTGAGAAAGGGTTGTACGTCTGTCACGTTTAATGTTTCTCGTTAGTCGTCGTTCGTCCCGTTCGTTCACGATCTTTTTCCGGCCACAGCGATGTCGAAGATTTGATGTTTTACTGGATTCCCGATATTCACGGTACACTCGTGAAGTGGTAGTAAGCGAAAATCAAAATTTTATCACTACCTCGGAGATTCTATGTCCCATATCTCGTGAGCCGACTATAACAACACGTTCAAACCTACTTAAATATTGATATACTGCGATTGTAGCAGCTGTAACCGATCTATCAACTTTGCCAGACGCTTGTTGTCTTATAAAGGCGCTGCCGACTGCATCGCATTACTCTGATTGGTTCCATACCTCTGTTGTTTGCATACGCACTCCTATACCAGTTTTTAGGCTCTTCTGTGTTTATGGTATCACTGCTGAAGAAATAGCTTCCTGAATTAATTAATGAATTAATTGAAAAAAAGTTGTTTCCCGATTATCTGGATGAAAGAGATGCTGAAAATTCTATATAAGGGTGGAAACAAAGGTCTTACTATGGCAACTTCAACAAAAACAATCAGGCTACATACTCGTATGTTTACTGTTTATTTTTGTAACTACCATCGGAGGGCTTATGCATTAGTTACAAAATCAAGTTAATATTTAATATTTTGGCTAGGGAAAGTACGTATCACCAGGGTTAATAAAAAATTTTACTCGCAAAAAAATAGAAATTCTGAATATACTGCTAACTTAAAAGTGACCTCTTCAGTCTTTCGTGTTTCGTCTTCACCTTGAATACTTCCTCTGGCAAGAGAAATCGCACCATTTNCGGGCCCAGGCGAGGCGTAAAGCTTTGTGTCGTGCAGTCAACTACGGTACACGAGTTGGCCTTCGGCTCCGAAAGTCCATATCAATGATGGTCCGTTGAATAGTTCTCGCGCTGTCACTTGTTGATACCCCAGCATTGAAATCTGCGCAAATTTGAGAAAGGGTTGTACGTCTGTCACGTTTAATGTTTCTCGTTAGTCGTCGTTCGTCCCGTTCGTTCACGATATTTTTCCGGCCACAGCGATGTCGAAGATTTGATGTTTTACTGGATTCCCGATATTCACGGTACACTCGTGAAGTGGTAGTAAGCGAAAATCAAAATTTTATCATTACCTCGGAGATTCTATGTCCCATATCTCGTGAGCCGACTATAACAACACGTTCAAACCTACTTAAATCTTGATATACTGCGATTGTAGCAGCTGTAACCGATCTATCAACTTTGCCAGACGCTTGTTGTCTTATAAAGGCGCTGCCGACTGCATCGCATTACTCTGATTGGTTCCATACCTCTGTTGTTTGCATACGCACTCCTATACCAGTTTTTTTTGGCTATTCTGTGTTTATGGTATCACTGCTGAAGAAATAGCTTCCTGAATTAATTAATGAATTAATTGAAAAAAAGTTGTTTCCCGATTATCTGGATGAAAGAGATGCTGAAAATTCTATATAAGGGCGGAAACAAAGGTCTTACTATGGCAACTTCAACAAAAACAATCAGGCTACATACTCGTATGTTTACTGTTTATTTTTGTAACTACCATCGGAGGGCTTATGAATTAGTTACAAAATCAAGTTAATATTTAATATTTTGGCTAGGGAAAGTACGTATCACCAGGGTTAATAAAAAATTTTACTCGCAAAAAAATAGAAATTCTGAATATACTGCTAACTTAAAAAGTGACCTCTTCAGTCTTTCGTGTTTCGTCTTCACCTTGAATACTTCCTCTGGCAAGAGAAATCGCACCATTTNAAAAGTGACCTCTTCAGTCTTTCGTGTTTCGTCTTCACCTTGAATACTTCCTCTGGCAAGAGAAATCGCACCATTTCTTCTGCATTTTCTGGTTGATCGTTAATTATTCCGCCTTGGACATTCAGGGTTTTTACTATCTGGGCAGGTTTGACTTTTTTTGCTAAGATCTCATAAACCAGTCGCAATAGGTCCTCATTATTCTTTTCGGTCACAGTTTCTCCAGGATGCCTTCTTTTTCTCCTTTTACGTTGTGTAGTTTTTAAAATAAACTGGACAGCAAAGCCCAAAACATTATATAATTTACCATTTCACAATTTTATTCAATTCAATTGTCATAAATAAATAAAGTAATTGTGTAAGTCAACGTTATGCTAAATAATGTTTAGGACAATTTTAAAATACTTAATTTATTAGAATTACATTTTCGTTGTAAGAAGTTGTAAATTTTCCATAAAATTTTTTTTTATGTTTTAAACGCTAATTGTTTTAAAATTAAAAAAGGTACATACAATTTATAAAAAAAATATTTTAAAGCATACGTGATCGAGTGATATTCTAATTATTTATAATCGTCCGCAGCGAGTAACAAGAGTCCCCCTTCAAATGAGTGGCCAACCCGTGATTTTTGTATGTGCGGGAAATGTTGCGAACGTTGCTATGAGTTTTCTCGAGGTATTTCCTTTTCCCTCACTATAGCACTCCATCGCTGCGCTATATCTTCACCTCGATTCATTACATCAGCGCTTAAGATCTCAAAATTTTTCATGCAATTTTAAGATGCTCATTGTTCCTAAATTATATTCTTTCTAATTGAATCCTCTGCTTTGAATTTGTATGCACATGTAAAAATTTCCACAGGCTTCCGCGACGGTAGTCGGGTTGTACTTTACGTAGCTCAGTCACTAAATGAAATAATATATTACTATAAGCAGTACGCTGTTACAATTTAAAACATAATATAAAACATTATGGAGCCTTTTTTACGTACGTTTAAATAGTGATGTTAGAGAACAGTTAAGAAAGGTTAACCGAAATGTTCACAACCAGCAGTGCCTGTTATATCGACTAGCAACTATTTTAAATTTGAACGACCTTTAGGAGTGTGTAGTTGGCACAGAATGTAACATTTTGTGAAGTAATTAACAAGTTCCGGATGTACTTTTACACACATCAACCTAATGGAGGTTTTTGCAAGTTTATTTTTGTTTCCCTTTTGAAAAGTAACCTTTACGTAACATTTTTAATGAGGTCAAAGTCTTGAGTTCCCTTACATAACTTCCGAGTCGTGACAAAGTGACATTCAGCGCCAAATAGTGGCCATAAAATCCGGAATAGGACTTGACTTCGTGATGGTTGACTTGTATAATATTGGATTGTAAGTCTCGCTGGCGTGTAAAGCAGCGCATCTCCTATGCTTTATCGATTCCAACGCGGGAACATAGATAAACATCGCCAATTACAGTCAAATTGTATTGTAAAGGACTTATAAACGTCCACCGGTTGTATGCCTGAATTCTTATCAGAGCACGGCTAACAAACTAACTTATAACCTGACTTAAACTGACACCCATGCCTTACCTATGATTCGAACCCAGAACCTCCCCTCCGGCGGTGCACCAACCGACTACGCCACGGGAGGTCGGTTGACAAAGTCAAAGCCATTGGCTGGCTATTTGGTCCTCAGTATGACTGCGGCAGAAAATAGTTACGACGGCATTTTGTAAATCTTATTAATTTTAACTTTTTAACTCCGTGCTTTAGTGTCCCGTAAAAATAAAATAATCTGTGGACATGTAAATATACATATGTGTGTTACCAGCTTGGATGTTTCTTTCCTGGGTTAATGGCTCTGCCTATATCAAGCCAGCTACGGAATTTAAATGTGGAATCGACGTTGAAGAAATTCCTTCTCAACGTATCAACTTTAAAGATAAATAATTCAAACAAAAAAATTTAACGCATCTTTTTCAGAGAATATTGCCACGTTAAAAACTATATAAAAATTGTTAATTCTTTTTTTTTTTTGCAAAACAAATTTTTTTATGTTAAATTAAAAATATATTTTTATTATACATATAAATCGGCAAGACGACTTTACGTGCCAGTATTCCTTAAGAAATGGCACTTAAAATACAGTTTGTTTGAAACTGTTATCCTTAAAACTGATGCATTAAGGAGTTTATTCAGCTCCTTAACAAATTATCCCGAGTATACTCGTTCACGTCAAACATGTTACAGGATAGAAGAAATCATGGTCGTTGCTGTGCAAGTTCAGAAGGTAGCACCATCACTGACACGGACATCGCATTTTCCTGGGCGATGCTGTCGGTTGCCGTTGACACACCAACTATTTTATAATTGGTTGATCTAGTGCCATGCATATACTGAAACGCATTCCATAGGTTCCAAAGCGTCAGCTGTTATGAGAAGATCGTAAAGTACGTTTCGCACCAAAAATAGCTTCTTTTGCAATACTCGAAACGAAAAATTAGTACGTACGTTACGGGGTTAACATTCGCTTTCCACTTTAACTCTGTAGTTTCAGACTTGGTACGCAGTGCCCTTAACGACGAATTAAAGTGAGATGTTTGAGTTTGTCAGCACTGAATTTATTTAATTTAGTTATTGTCTGTTTTATGGACTTATATGATCTATACTTGTCTTATTAGTATCACGTGCATGTTTACAATTTTACAGTAAAACGTTATCAATGCGCGAATAAAGTGATACCGGCAGTAGAAAAGTAATATCATAAGCAGGGATTTCAAATGTTATCAATGAAACGCGAACAACCGATATTAATCAAGAAAACGGCGGTGTTAATTTTTAGACACTGCGGTAGGATATGCAACAGGCAGAAGGAAGAAATCAATAAAAGGTTCATGTGATTTTATATATTATTAATACGGAAACGTGTAGCCGATAATGGTGTGAAAGATAGAGGAGGCGGTATTTATCAACCAAAGTTGGGCAAACGTTTTAAATCACGTTTAATCCATAAGTCTTTTAGAAGTGCTTAGTTAAGGTTTATTATACCCTGGTTAGGAATAAAACGAGATTTATTATTAAAGAGTTTGACATAGNAAAACGAGATTTATTATTAAAGAGTTTGACATAGGGAAAATTTACGCCGCAAAAGTGCACTGGTGTTTTAAATATGCCGCTTTTAAACTGGCGATAAATTAATAAATGCTATATATTTTTGTGTAAATGTTGGTTTTTACATAAAATTGTGATGTAGGCGATACCTGCCCGTGCCAAAATATTAAGTATTCGCGTTTTTTTTTGGTTGTTTTTCTTGTCTCCATAAACTGTTTACAAGAATAAACAGAATAAATACGGTTGTGTTTGGTATTGCAATCTCGTAAACGCACTTATGTGAGTGAAAAAATGGACGTTTTTAAGAGGGAAATAAACTTGACTTCTGTAAAAATAATTTTTTAGATTATGTTTTTACATTTGATTAAGTAATTGTGTAATACGATGCTTTTCTAAATCCAGTTTTACGACTGAATGTCAAACAACATGTAGACATATTTCGTTAATTTCTACTGAAGTGTGAAGAACAAAACAAAGGCTTTTCTTAACGTAGGTTCACACTCATTAAAATCGGAAGATTAAATTTTTTTGTATTCATTTTACGTAAATTGTTTTTTTTGTAACGAAGAAAATCCGGAGCACGGTAAGCGAAAATTTTAGTTTTCAAACTATTATCATTGAATTTTCCAACCTGAGTATAAGAATAAACCTCAGTCCAGCTAACCTTAAAACAGGCGTACCAAAAGTAGAGTTAACGTGGGATAGAGTGCGTATGCCAGCTGCGCACTAATCACTTACCTGTCCTAAAATTAAACTGTTTTTATTACTACACAACTGTCAGACCATGTGGCTCTCACTAAGGTTGGCACTCTGTTTACGTAAATAAGAGCTCTGATATGCTACTGCACTACTTTGAGTATGTTATAGCACAAACATGAGTTACGCAGTTTTTTTTCCTCTCGTAAAACCTCGTGTTTGTTGTAAAACCAAATGTAACTTTGTTGCTGAAACACCTTAATTTGCCATTTATTTTGGCATGCCTTGAGCCAGTGTTGTGTGACACTCACTGATCTAGTCCATGCAGTTTGACTTTGGAATGACTTGCGATAGCTAGGAAATGGGCAATTCCTGCTCGTTCCAGCGGTGCCAGATAATTAGTCGGGGCCGAAAAGAACGTGTCGGAGCAAGCGGCCTACATTGGAAAGCGTTGCGAGAAATGCTGGCCACGCAGGCCGGGCCCACGAGCTACGTGACTCCGGTCACGTGATCATTCACCTAGCATCGCCGTGCCTGGATTAGTGGTGCGTGGAAGTCGTGTTGCCGTTGTTGGGAACCCAGCTCCTTCTGGAGCGTAGTTCGTGCCGCGTAGTTCGACCCGCGTGCGCACCATCACGTTGCAAGTTATTCTCCCCATAGTCACTGGGCAAGTGTACGGAAGTGCTAAACTGTCGAAAACTCTTGGAACCGCAGTGGTGTAGTGGTCACACCACTCGCTTCGTGTGGGCAACGTGATCCGGCATCGCCGTTGTACGGTGGGTTTTCTCGGTGTTTTCCCGCTTTTCCACCACTCAGTACTGCATTCTGTCGCCAGTGTATTGTCTCTCCACATAGCTTCAACTTCATCGACTCCGAAATCTCACTTTCTCTCCCTCTCTCTCACTCATAAAAAATCCAGCTCGATATATTCCTATGTACTTGAGATCGTTTTACACGGGAGCTCATTTCCGAATAATATATTATTCGCAATACATATGTGGTGAATACGCGTGTAAAACACTGACAACGCTCTCAACATTTGTTTGTCACTGAAATATGTATGGCTGTGATCCAAATACAGGATGAACCAATATACTGTGTACCTTCCTGCACTATAAGGATACATATTACTCTCCTGTCTGGATGATATTTCAAGTAGCGAGCTATCACACTGCAGTACATTCACATCTTACCGATTTATGCAAAATGTTTGAGGGTTTGCAACAAAATGAATTGTCTTTCGTCTCGTTATGTCCAGTATGCATCAGTGTAGGAAGGAGTTGAAGATCGTGCTGACCAGGGACGTTACTGAAAGGCGAGCTTGGTTTATAACTTATGGTGCTCCCACATAGTTACGCAATTGTTTTGGTGTAGCTACGTGCTTGCAAATACACAGTATTTCGCATGCGTAAACATATTTCACTTATTCGAAGACAATTTAGGATGAAAACTAAACACTCTCATTGCATGTTTGCTAACATCGACACACAATATTTCCATTCCCAGCAATTGTTTTCTAGAGGGTTATAACATGGAAAGGCACCGTGAGCAGTGGATTGAGATGTGGCCAATAAGGGCAGTGCAAGGCCAGCGAACGCGCCAGTTCACCACACAGCAGAGCCTCAATGAAGCGCAGTCGTCTCTCCTCAATGCCCTCCCACATCGTACTGAGAACTCTGGTAGGTTTCACAAATATTCGTGGTCGGTGTGATATTCTCACTCATGCTTTCTGTCCACGACAGAAACGGAGCCCCTCATATATCACACTATCATAGGAAGAGAAGGGTGTCTCCTTTAGGATCTCCTCCAGTATGCAGAGTTTCGACCACTGCCACTTCGAGACCAACCTCACTTTATCAGCCACCAGTATGTCATTCGATCCTCCAGTTGATCCTCTCGCGACCCACTGGATACTTGCAACATGGCGTTTTTGAATGAAAGTGTCGTCATAGGCATACATGTCTGTAGTACTGTTCCAGATGAAAGGTTTCCTGTGGTTCATGATACTCCTTGTGCCCNAGGTTTCCTGTGGTCCATGATACTCCTTGTGCCCCATTTTTCCGGACTTGCGGTGCAGAGTAAGAATGGTCTCTTGGCATGTGTAAGAGAGTGAGTGAGTGAGTGAGTGAGTGAGTGAGTGAGTGAGTGAGTGAGTGAGTTCAATGCAGCCATCCATAGAACCTGATGTTTGAATATGGGAAAATGGAATGCGATTTTATTGCAAACATTACAATATCAGATGGCGCGAGTGAGTTGGCATTACGGGTATACAGATGGTCCAATGTCGGTAGGATGTAACACCACCTCGCGCCTGGTTACATGTGCCGGTTTGGTTTGTAAGGTAATAGTACAACAGTCGTACCCTCTCCTGAGTCAAGTCGGCCCACGGCTGTTGTAACTGGTCATCGCTATTCTGCAGATAACACACTCTGCTTGAAGTTGACATCCGTGCTGATCCCACACGCTATTTCAAGG